>VDFB02378553.1:0-60236 GCA_007258455.2 Sequoia sempervirens | reverse complement strand
CCTAGGGAACACTAGTTGCTATACAAAAGTCCTTTAAGAAGCCAATATAGACCCTGAAAGGATCTGTCTTCCTTCTTGTCTATTAACAGCCTGATAAGGTGTAGACCTGATCAGACCCACAACAGCACCATCTTTCTCTGAAGTCCCCATCACCCTCACCAACACTTTCTTAACATATTTACAAAATTATATGGTAACTTTTGCTCTGAATACTTTTGGTCTATATTCAGTTCTAGAGTATACCCTTCAAAGACAGTCAACATGTCTTCGGCCATCCGTGTGAAAAACATTCACTATTGGAATGCAGATAGTAACAAGTAACAAAAAACATAGACAGTCAAACTGAATCAAGCAAAGAAAAACTGCAGCAGAGAAATCTAAAAATGCAGGTTGACAGCTGCGAGGTATATGAATGTCTATAATTAAAACAATATCTACCTGAAGGGCTGCAATGAACTTCTGTAGAGTTTCCTTAAATGTATGAGGAAAACTACGGTCTTCCAATAGCATGAGCTTTCCATACTGCTTCCAACAGGCTGAAAGTACTGCCTTTCCAATCTTCATCTCTGATTCACTCCCATCTGAGATGAAAAATCCATTATACCCGAGGAAATAATGACATAACACAAGAAAAGGCAAATTACTAAAACAAAATGAAACAGGAATTATTTCTTAATAAACAATTACTTCACAGTCAAGATGATTAATTACAGGAATATGAAAAGAGCATCCATACCTTGATTAACTTGGACAGAATCACGAAACGATCTCATCTCTTGCAACCGCTTAAAAACTTGCTGCAATCCCTTTTCATGCAATGGTCTGCTCCTTTTGCTCCACTGCACGGTGATTTGTGACATTTAACTTCGACCATAATACAAATTTGTAAAGGAACAGATCTCCAAAGTTTTTAATCTTCCAAACTCAAAAGAACAAAGAGCTTGACCAGTCAAAATCAAAATATGCAATGGAAACGCTACAAAGATATTTTCCATGAAATAATATAAGAATCTAAGAGTAGCTAGCTAAATTGGTGAAAAGGCAATAATAGGATTAATGTCGATTCTTATCTTAAGTTCTAATAGCTAACAGCATTGTTGATTAAATCAAATCTAGAGACTAGAATAGCCCACCGAAATTTCATCTAAATTATAATTTTCAGAACCTCAGCAGCAAAACTAAATTAGGTTAATTTATTAAATAATCAAAATGACAAGAAAACTAACTATAAATTTCAATAGTATATTACTAAAACTACAATATTGCGCGTCTCTTAAATCCTAAGGTTTAGAGTATAGAGAGGAGCAGCTGTACTAAAATATGTTGTACTGGTAAACAAATACTTTCAAGACTGATTGCTTATGCCCTCCTGTGAAGTCACTTTTCAGTGTTCACAAACGCACTATCGCAAGAGTTCCAATGCATAAGTGTATTTGATGCCAAAACACGAGCTAATACTCATGACCTACACTGTGAAACAAGTTGGACTAACCCAAAAACACCTCGGGACAAGTGAACAGGAAAAACTGGTGACTAACAAAGTTGAAGATGAACAGTTTCTTGCTAACCTGCCCTACCCTTAATAATGTAAGAAGTGAATTCCCCAAAATCAATAATTCAATTAATATTCAAAAACTTTTAGTTTACAACAATCAAAATGACTTAGGTACCTTCATTTTCACCAATTTTGAATACAGAACTAATATTAGCAATTTCTATTTCATCCGCCTGTATACAAATGTCGCAAAGTATAATAGATATATGTTACAAGGTTCATGTTTGCGTTTGAATTCAACAACGATAACACTCAGATTTAGTTCGGCAATAATAAAGTTCAGAAAAATTCGTGATTAAATTTGCCTAATATAAATTAAAATTAATTTAAATATTTTAAATTTATAAATTGAGTATTAAATATATTATTAATTAGAACTATAAATCTAGATTATTTTCTAAATGTAGTGTCGAAAATTGCATATCCTTGCAATTTCACCTACACACTTGAATCCACTTTAGCCCTTGCACTAGCCTTTTTCCATCTCAAGATGCTCCAGACCCCTTTTCAGCAGCTACCTTTGTCCGTCAGTTTTGCGTTAGCCTTGTGTTTTCCTTGTTTCCTACAGTTTTTTAGTTTGATTTGTATCAACACTAGCACGCCACACGGATGTCTTGTGACATTCTAACGTTCAAATGGTCCTTTTTCAACATTTTGCCACTTGTCACCTACCTTGGTCGATGGAAACAGCTCAGGACGCTTTGTAACGGCTCAGGAACTTTCTTTTCCCTCCTCTTCTCTCTTTTAAATCTATCTTTTCACTTCATTTCCTCTCTCTTGGTCTCTCTCTCAAAAATCTCTCCTGCTCTCTCTTGCTCTTTCTCTCTTTCTCTCTGTTGATGATTAGTAGCGTCAGGCCTAACTTCCAGCCACAACTTCAAGCAATAAAATTACATATAGCCTATCGGCTATTTATTTTATTGGAGACACCCGATGATGAAGAGACACATCAAATGAATAATAAATAATATTTTATTATTTATTTGTTAATTCGAGTTTGTTTATTATGGCCGACCCTTCCTTGATAATCGGCACTCCTCTTGGAGAGACATATCTCTTCATTGCTGGCCGACTTTGTGCCTTCAAGGGACGCAATCATTGAAGACCTTCTCATTGAATAGTATATATTGGAGATGTTGTTCGATCCTTGTATTATTCATATATTCATTCACTCACAAGTGCGAGTTCATAGAGAAGTGAGAATTGGTTCAAGAGCAGAACGAAGTTCTTCAAGCAGGCTGAATTCGATATATAGAAAGTTCAAGTTAATTATTTTGTGTTTGCATCAAGTTGTGGTGTTGTTACTTGGCCTCATTGTTAAGGAGATTATCGTTTCATATTCAATATATAAGTGATATATTGTTGTTCGGTTTTTCTCCCTCAAGTGGAGGGTTTTCCCAGGGTATATGTTGTGTCTATTTAATTGAATTTGAATTAAAATCTGCTTATTTATATCTGATCCTAAAACTAGCATGGTATCACAGCGGGTTTGAGAAAGTTCGTGATCAGATTTATATAAGCAGTGTTTCATCCACTCTTGTTCTCATCTTCATGCATCTATCTTATCTTTGAATATCGTGAATGGGCTCAAGACTGAAGATAGGCTTGAAGGTGCTTCCAATTTCACATCTTCGAAGTTTAGGGTAATGCTTGTATTGGAAGAAAATGAGATTGCTGAGTTCGTGGATAGCGAAATTCAAGAACCTTCCGATGAGAATGAGAAGTCTCAATGGAAGAAGAATTGCACTAAGGCGAAGAAGATTTTGGTAGACTCCGTGAACGACAACCTTGTGTTGGTCATCTCCAAGTTGAAGACAGCAAGAGAAATGTTCAAGACCTTGGAGGAAAAGTATGAGATTAACAATACAAGCAGAGCTCTTGCATTGAGGCAACAGCTTCATCATGTCAAGATGGCAAAAGGAGATTCTGTCATCTCCTTCTTCTTGAAGATCACTGAGTTGAGAGATCAGCTCTCTACCATTGGGAATATGGTTGATAATAAGGATTTGGTTATGTTGGCGCTTAATGGTCTTCCTCAAACTTGAAGATCACCAAGTTGAGAGATCAGCTCTCTACCATTGGGCATATGGTTGATGATAAGGATTTGGTTATGTTGGTGCTTAATGGTCTTCCACAATCTTGGGAACCATTTATACAAGGTATCATTGGAAGATCAAAACTACGTAAGTTTGATCACTTGAGGGCAGATTGCATCCAAGAAGAATCAAGATTGGCTGCGAGAGGCAATGAGCAAAGTTCTACAAATGAAGACATTCATGTACTTGCCGCTCAATCTTCAAAGAAGATAGGAAGAGAAGGGAAGAAAGGCAACTTCAAGAGGAATAGAGATAAAAGTTCAGATGGTGCCCCTGTATCTAAGAAGAAGGACCTCTCCCACATACAATGCTTCAGATGTGACAAGTTTGGTCACTATGCAAAAGATTGTCCAACCAAACCTAAGCAACATGCTTCAGTTGCGGATGTGGGCGAGATCTCTCCTCAAAAGGAGTCAAGTGGATTTATTTTCTATTTTGCCTTATCAAGCAATATTCCAACGGATAGCAACACGTGGATCATTGATAGTGGCGCTTCTCGTCACATTACTAGATTTAGAGAACATCTTTCAGATTTGGTGGAGAGAGATACAAGTATTCAAGTCATAATTGGAGATGATGCATGTTATTATGTGAAAGGTGTTGGAACCTCCTCTCTTCACTTAGATTCTAGCATGTCCTTGTAGTTGTGCGATGTGCTATTTGAACCAAGCATCAAGTGGAACCTTGTCTCTATCTCAGCCTTGAAGGACAAGGGATATCAAGTTGCATTCTCCGAAGGTAAAGTCCTTCCATGGCCGAAGAACTCAAGCATCAAAACTGCTCGAGTGATTGGAGTTCGACATGAGAGTCTCTACAGACTTTCCACTCGTCCATTTCAAGCTTTGTTGAATGATTCATCAAGTTCGTGTGAGCTTTGGCATCGACGACTTGCTCACATTTACTTCCGAGCACTTCCAACCATGGACAAGATGGTCACAGGCCTTCCTAAACTCAACCAGCAGCATGACGCTACTTGCCCACAATGCGCTTTGGGTAAGTATACTAAAGCACCCTTTCATAGTAGTGAAAGTAGATCTAAATGCATTCTAGATCATGTCAATTCTGATTTGTCTAGTCCAATGTATGTTGCTTCTTTCAGTGTTTTCTTGTATTATGTAATTTTCATCGTCGACTACTCTAGAAAGACTTGGGTTTGTTTCTTAAAGACTAAAGAATCTGAGCAAGTACTTGAGACATTCAGGGAATTTAAAGCTCAAGAAGAGAACTTGTCCGGAAAGAGGATCAAAGTTCTGAGATCTGACAACGGAGGGGAACATATCTCTAGAAGCTTTCGTAACTTTTGTGAGGCAACAATTAAGAGGGAGTTTTGTGTTCCCTACAATCCACAACAAAACGGTGTAGTAAAAAGGAAGACCAGATCTATTGTAGAAGCAGCTAAAGCCATGATTCATGATCAAGATCTGCAAACCTTCCTTTGGGCCGAGGCATCTAGGACAGCTATGTATGTTCAAAATCGGAGCCCTCATCGTATCTTGGAGAACATGACTCCTGAAGAAGTTTTCAGGGGTGTGAAACCTTAAGTAAGACATTTGAGAATCTTTGGTTGTTCTGTGTATGTTCATGTGCCTAAAGATAAAAGGACAAAATTGGAACCATATGGCAAGAAAGGAATATTTGTGGGCTACACTGAGTCTTCAAAAGCCTACAGCATTTACATTCCAAGTCATAAACTAATAGAGATCAGCATGGATGTTACATTTGAAGAGGATGTTGCATTTAAGAGATGCAAGGGCACTCACATGGAGATAGACAATAACGACCAAGAGTCTCCTCAGGACATGGAAGTTGACCATACAACTAACATTCAGAGGGAGGTTACTGATCCTAAAGAAGATGATGATCCAGTTGAGCCTTTAGAACATATTGATGGGCCTACAAACATTATTATTGGTCGAAAGATACATATTGATGAGTCAAATGATTGAATCTAAGCCTTTCAGTGTTGAGGAAGCCTCAAGTCAGAAAGTGTGGAGAGATGTTATGGCTGAAGAGTATCAATCTATTCTCAAGAACGATGTTTGGGATATAGTACCTAGACCAGAAGGGAAATCTATTGTGTCTTGTAAGTGGCTTTTCAAGATCACGCATGCGGCTAATGCAAGCATTGAGAAGTACAAGGCTAGATTTGTTGCTAGGGGGTTCTCACAGAAAGAGGGAATAGACAATGAGGAAACATTTGCTCCAGTTGCTCGTTATACCTCCATCAGGACCATCATTGCTATTGCAGCAGCTAAAGGATGGAAGCTACATCACATGGACGTGAAGACTACATTTCTAAATGGTGTAATTGAAGAAGAGGTATACATTGAGCAACCTGATGGATTTGAGGTTCATGGGAAAGAGTCTCATGTTTGTAGATTGAAGAAGGCTTTGTATGGCCTCAAACAGGCTCCTCACGCTTGGTATGAGAGAATTGATAGATACCTGCTGAGTTGGGCTTCTCCAAGAATGATGCTGATTCAAACCTGTACTTCAAGGTAATTAACGGTGAGGCTTTGATTTTGGTTCTCTATGTTGATGATCTATTTCTTACTAGAAAAGAAAACCTCATTATCAAATATATGAAGGAGTTGGCTTTTGAATTTAAAATGAAGGATCTTAAATACATGCATTACTTCCTTGGCTTAGAAGTATGGCAGAGGCCTAACGAGATCATACTGAGTCAAGGGAAGTATACAATAGACATCTTGAAGAGATTTCGTATGATGGATTGCAAATCCATGTCTACACCTATGGAAACCAATTTTCAGAAACTTAAGGAGGGTGTAGCTAGTTCAAATCTGGTGGATCCTACTTTGTACAGGCAGCTGATTGGATCGTTCATATATCTAGTCAATACTAGACTAGATATTTGCTATGCAGTGAGTGCACTTAGTCAGTTCATGTGTGAACCAAGGCAAATACATCTAGTTGTAGCGAAGTATATCCTGAGATACTTGTGTGGCACAGTTGGGTATGGCTTGAGATATTCTTCTGGTGTGAACTTGGAGCTACATGGGTATTCCGATTCTGATTGGGCAGGGTTTGTTGCTGATCAGAAGAGCACCTCTAGATGTTGTTTTAGTTTGGTGTCTGCAATGATCTCCTGGTGTAGCAGGAAGTAGTCTTCAGTGGCACTGAGCACCATAGAGGCCAAATATATTGCAGCTTGTGTCGAATCTCGAGAAGCAATGTGGCTTTGGAAGCTCCTTGCAGGATTGTTTGCACAATCATTGGAGCCAACTTTCATTCATTGTGATAATCAAAGTTGTGTGAAGCTTTTTGTCAATCCAGTATTTCATGACAGAACCAAAGATGTTGAGATCAAATACCACTATATTCGAGATATGGTATTGGTTGAAGTATATTAAAACTGATGAGCAGACAGCCGACATTCTCACCAAGCCTCTCTCCAAAGTAAAGTTTGTGTACTTTAGAGACAAGCTTGGAATTGTGGAGAATGAACTGCTAGCTGAGAGGGAGACTCAGCTTGAGTGATCTTCTGTGATTTGCTTTAATGCATCTTTCTCTGTGAGAGAAATTTTAGCTATAAGCCCTTGTTTAATGCATCTTTCTCTGTGAGAGAAATTTGAGGTGAAAGCCCTTGTTTCCACCCTCTGGGAGTAGCCATGGTAGATGTCATGTTGAGTGACTCCATGACAACATCACGTGAGAGAGTCCATGATGATTCTCTTGTACTTGTGTTTATTCACCCTCTGGGAGTAGCCATGGCGAACATCATGATGAGATGACATCATCACGTTGAGCGACTCCGTAATGGGCACTTATGCACTTGTTCCTTCCATACATGGGAGTAGCCATGATGGAAAATATCACGTTGAGTAACTCCGTCATGAGCTCTTTCCACATATGGGTGTAGCCATTGCGAGTGTCATGTTGAGAGACTCCATGACATTGGATAGCTGGAAGTATTCCTCCCTAGCTAAGAGGGAATGTTGATGATTAGCAGCGTCGGGCCTCACTTCCAGCCACAACTTCAAGCAATATAATTACATATAGTCTATCGGCTATTTATTTTATTGGAGACATCCGATGATGAAGAGACACGTCACATGAATAATAAATAATATTTTATTATATATTTGTTAATTCGAGTTTGTTTATTATGGCCGACCCTTCCTTGATAATCGGCGCTCTTCTTGGAGAGACATATCTCTTCATTGGTGGCTGACTTTGTGCCTTGAAGGGACGCAATCATTGAAGACCTCATCAAATAGTATATATTGGAGATGTTGTTCGATCATTGTATTATTCAAATATTCATTCACTCACAAGTGTGAGTTCATAGAGAAGTGTGAATTTGTTCAAGAGCAGATCAAAGTTCTTCATGGAGGCTGAATTCGATATCTAGAAAGTTCAAGTTAATTATTCTGTGTTTGCATCAAGTTCTGGTGTCGTTGCTTGGCCTCATAATTGGCCTCATTGTTAAGGATATTATTGTTTCGTATTTAATATATAAATGATATATTGTTGTTGGGTTTTTCTCCCTCAGGTGGAGGGTTTTCCCAAGGTATATTGTTGTACCCAAAACCAAAATTTTTGCTTCACTAAGGCATTTTGCTTAATTGAGTCTTAATCTTGTTAAAGTGATGTCAGAAGGTCGTTTTTGGGGTTTTTAAATATGGAGTTGGTGTTAGTGTCATGTCAGTCTGTTACTGAAGGAATTTCAGAAAAGTGAAAATCTGGAGTAAAATCATCAAAATTTTCTGTCTCTGGAGAGGGGAGCACATTTTCAAAAGGGCGCCCTATCTTTTAGGGGCTCGGATCCTGTTTTTAGGGTTTGTCACCTCCAGCAGACATTTGTCCGGCATCACGTCAGCTTCGCAATGAACTATCAAGCCTGTCAAACGGACCTATTTCGTGCAAGTTACGGGAGATACAGCACAAAACGAGAGGAGTTCCAGAATTGGCTAACACTGAGAAAAAGAGCAGCTTTTGAAAAAGGCGCCCATCTTTTTGAGGTGTCAAGTGAAGGTTGTTGACTAAATGCCACCCAAGATGTTTATCTCACATTTGTTCGAGCTTTGCGACGCATCCGTTAGTGGGTGTATCTGAGTTGCAGAAGTGCCTGAGCCGGAGGTCAAACATAGGGTCAAATCTTGGTCAAAATATCAAAGGAAAAAGCAAAAGCACTTTTTCAGAAAGGCGTCTGAGTTTTTCAAGCCTTTAATGCCTTCTTTTTGATAATCTCAGATATTCAATTTGTTCGTGTTACGTTCAGCTTTTCGTTGCCTGTCTCCGTCAGATCAGAAGATGACTCAGCAGCTTGCAATCGGGGTTTTAATGGAATTTTGGTCAGTCTGGAAGGAAACGAGCAACTTTTCAAAAAGGCGCCCTTGATTTTTACCCCTCAGAAGATGTTTTCTGGGAAAATGTGCCTTTGCAGTTGTCTTGCAGAATGAGGTCAGCTCCGCAGTGAACCTGTGATCCAGTCCTGAAACTTGGTCAGTTAGAAGTTATGAAGAATTTATTTTTCCCTTCGTTCGAGATGAAGATGAGAAAATATGGCTAAGTCTGAGAAAAAGCGCAGCTTTTGAAAAGGGCGCTTGAATTTTTGAGCCTTCAGATGTTAGTTTTATGATGTTCAGTCTCAAGGTACCTTTTGATCAGTTTTTATCCTGCTCTGTGATGCCCCTGTCAGCTGGCCAATTGGTGGAGTCAATCAGCCAGTGTCAGAGGATGAACAAAGGTCTCGAAAGAGGGTTAAGTCTGAATTTTCATGAAAATTGGCTAAGTCTGGAATTCGCCTTAAGAGGTCAAAGTTGAGTTTTTAAAATAAGTTGACTGGTGCGCTTAACTTGAGTTCTGATTTCAATTCGACTGAACATTTTCTGGGTTGTCATCTTCAGTTCATATATTGGCATGTTGAGTGATTTTTCAGTTCGCATGTCGAGTTAACTAGTTTGCATGTCCAGTTAACAACTTTGCATGTTGAGTTACCTTGTTTGCATGTTCACTTAACTGAAGATTATGTTTGAAAGTCAACTTGAGTTTGCATGCATGGCGAATTTTGGTAGAAATTGTGAACACTTAGTGAAGTTTGTGCTTCATTCATTGTCAACTGGAGTTCTGAAAAGGGACGCCATATCAAATTAAAGCATGAAACATAATTTTGTGAAGTATGGCGAGTTCATCTTTGTCAACTAAAGTTTCCAAAAGGGTCGCAATATTTAGAATATTTAAAAGATTTAGAGCATGAGGTTGAAGTTGGCGCTTCACTTTTTGAATGTTAACTGAAGTCTTAAAAGGGACGCCTTAATTCTTGTTTGTAAATTTAGTGAATTTTGAAGATGGCGAATTCAACAAGGATTGTTAACTGAAGTCTAATTCGCATGAGGCTTTAAATAAATTTGCAACTGAAGATTGAAAGGGAAACCCTAAAGCATGGTGCTTTATTTAGCTTATTTTAGTTTCAGTTAACTAAAATGAGGTCCAATCACAAGCCAAGCGCCATTTTTCAAGGTTTGATCCTTTGTGCGAATTTTATAGATGAAAGTCTATTTATTCAAGCATTGGCGTCCATTATTTCATCATCTCAAGCTTCGAAATATTCATTCTTCTTGAGCGAGCAACAAGTTAAAAGTGCTACAGGTGTTAGAATTCAGCATTCTTCATAGCAACGGATTCAGATTGTTCAGAGGAAGAAGATTCAAGACTTTATTTTCAGTTTGCATGCAGGTTTCATCAAGTTTTTAAAGGAGATTGGCGAATTTTTCAGAAGCAGAACAAGCAAAACTTTCTATCTTCTGTCTTATTTCTTCTATTTCTCATCTTAGGTACTTTCTTCGCATGTCAAAGAAATTCAACATATTTTCAGAGTTTGCTCATCTGGGTTCGCATACTTCAGTATTTGCAGCAAAATCCACGTCTTAGATTTTTTCGAGAAAATTGCCCCGTAGTTTTCATTTTGAAGCTCTGTGCATTTTTTTGAGAATTTATTTGCATGTGGGCTTGAAACACATTTTTTCAAGAATCAAGCTATTTGGGTTGTCTTAGAATTTGATTCTGCACAAAACCCACGTTTCAGAAAAACTTCGAAAATTTCTCCTGCCTTAGGCTATTTTTAGCCTTGTCCAAAGATTTTCAGTTTTTCCAGAAAGTTCTTCAAGTATATTCGACTTTATAGTCAAAAGTTTTCATTTTCAAAATGCAGCTCAATTTCATTGATTATAAGGCAAAATCTGCCCTTACGCATAATTTTGTCAAAACTTCAGATACAGACCTAAATCATGTTTATCCAGTGGTTAATCTGAGCAGTCTGGAGGGTGTTAGCAGCAATGCGTTGAGGAATCTTGAGCGTTCCGGATTGTTGGCAGCGGCATCTATTCCTGTTACCATTTTTGATCTCGAGTTCGTTCTTGCTTGTATCAAGCATTATGACTCATCTTCACGACAAATCAGATCAGTTGATGGAAGGGTTGTTTGCAGTCTCAAGCCGAAAGATATAGAAAAATGTTTTGATATCTCTCCGCATTCAGATAACTTTACTGTGGTTATTGAAGCCTGTGAGAAGATATGGGATGGAGATCGAGAACATTCACAGAGAAAGGTAGCTCAAAGATGGCTGAAAGTTCAGAAGACTAACATGCCTAAGAAGGTTGGCCGTGGTGAATTCAAGGATGAAGTTGTTGTTTTGATAACTTTGCTCAATCGAGTTACAGGTCAAGAGGATGTTAGTACTTTCTGTTCATGGATATTTTACCTTATTTTCAGAATTCTTGATGGCACAGAACATTTTGACCAGGCTATGTTGATTAGTGATTGCTTACATCAGCAGATTACTAATTTTCTCAAGTTTCATGAGTTTCATATGATATCTTACTTGGTCTACTTAGTTGCATTCCAAGGCAGCTACAAACATCTTAAAACCAATGGCACTCTCGGTGTTCAACGTATTCACGAGTATTATCCTCAGTTGGAGTTCTCTCAGTCTGAACAAGATTTCCGAGCAGTGAATGATCACTTTTCTATGAGGACAGTTAGATATCTTGACAACGAAATGCACATTCGTATTTCTGCCGAGGCAAAATCAGCGATGGAGACTTGGGCGGATTGGTTTATCCAATTCCCTACTTTCACATACATCCGGGTTTATGGATATGTTCGAGAGCCCCTGATGTTGCCGAGGTATCCTTCAAACAAGATCATCTTCATGGAGTTTCTCAGACAGATGCAACATGTTCATTTCTTTCTTCGCAATCGTCATAAGACTGCAGCTACTTTTCCATTTGCATTGGGGATTTTCACATGCAGTACGGCAACAGATGCCAAGCTTATGTCAACCGAGTTAGAAAGATTCAATCTCAAAACTCATACTGAGAGGCGTTCTTATGATCCTTTGGGTCATTATGTGAACAAGTTAGAGCGAGGGATTGCACATAAGCCAGCACTTGAAGATTTTTGGGCAAATTGTGAAGATGAATTCAAGGTTCATCGTCGTCACTATTGTAGACTCACTATTGGTCAGCTCTCTGATTACCTATCAGAAGATGTTGATGGTCTATCAGATAATGATGGAGAAGTTCTTCTCAATTCATTTGTCAGAGATCAAATTGCTCGGCAGCCACTTCGTTCACCAAATTGGTATGCTAAGGAGAATACTTCTATTGAGGAAGTTTCTAAATCGGTTATCAAGATCAGTAAGCAGTTCTTGGAGAGTAAGCGGAAGCGTAAGTCAGTTCCTGTGACAGAGCCGCCAGAGAAGTTTTCTTCATTGCCTTCTACTTCTAGGTCAAGACCTCGGGTCAAGGCTATTGTGATTCCTCCTGAAGGAGTTAGACTTAGCGGAAACACGGGGAAGAGAGCTACTGGTATGAGGAAGCAGAAGCAAGTCGAGAATGTTCCTGAGATTCCAGTAGAGACAGTCATTCAGGCTGAATCTCACGTTTCACCTCCTAGTTCGCCGCATATACAACCTATTGACATAGATTCAAAGCCTGAGATACCAATTCGAGTTGGATCAGAGACAACTGAACCGCCACAGGTGGATACATCAGGGACAGTCTCTCCTCGAATTGATGATATTGTTCAGTCTTGTTGGCTCGAGAGGTCTTTGGGGAGGCAGAGGCGAGAACCTTCGTATAACCTTGATTTGTCTGAGTTTGGTGAGCCTTATCAGAGAAAGACGAACAAGAAAATCAAGAAACAGGTGCACATTGAGAAGACTCCAGAATCAGAGATTGTTATAGAGGTTGCTGTTCCTCCACAGGGTAAAAGCTTAGATGAAGTTGAAGTTGGTGACTTTACTTTCTCTAAGGCAAATCTAGGCAGGACTACATGAGAGACAGATGTGACTCTTCTTAAGATTGTTACCAATAATCTTGAAGAATGTATCACGAAGGATGGAGAGGATAAGGCATTGCTTAAGGCTGAAAATGGTCAACTTCGTCAATATATTTCTGATCTTGTTCATGGAAATTCGAGTAGAGCACCTATCCTCCCTCAGAATACACCTGCAGAACAACGAAAGCCAGATTAGTTAGTCATTCATGGCAAACTTTTGGACAACTGGATTGAAAGTTTAGTTGCTACAGGTCAACGTCTTCTTGCGGATTTGTATCAGTTGAGGAGTGATGCACATAAACTTCGTCAAGGCGTTCAGTTGCTCGAGATTTCAGTTGCAGAGAGTTTAGCCAAGGATCGTGTTCTTGTGTCTCAGTTGTCTGTTGCATACGATGCCTTGGAGATTGATGAGGATCCAGAGAAGGATTTTACTTGGAGAGAGCAGCATCTTTTCAAAATGGAGATAGGTGAAAAGATCTCTGCCAAGTTGTTTTCGTTGAAAGATGATGTGATTGGGGTACTTGCACTTGTCAGTGGTTTTGTTGTTCAGATTCTGTGTCATTATCTTCTTGAAGATGGCACGTATGTTGAATTGGACAAAGTACAAGCTGAATTTGAAAAGCTGATTCGTGATAACCTGGAGGGAGATCCTATGGCGCCTAAGTTGGAGAATATTTCAGTTATTTCAGCTAGTTTCAGAAAGGCGACTGAAGATGTTAAGGAAGGCATGCATATGGTCAAGGAAAGTGGCAGAGAACTGAAGAAGCAGAATGTTCTTTTGGATAGCATCAAAGTGCCTGAAGACAAAGAGATTGATGAGTTCTTGGTCGAAGTGTTAGACCGAGATGACATGGAGTGATCTGCCAGTTGGAACCTGCAGTTAATTTCGAGGGTTGAGTCATGAGCAGCAGTTAACTTGACTTTCAGTCTTGAGTTCACTTGTTGACTTCACACATGCCTATCTCTTCCTTGGAATTATCTACATAGGAGTTAGGGTTAGGGTTTCCAGTTAACTGAGGGTAGTGTCTAGTTAACTTTGCTTTAAATAAGGAGGTGCATGCTTGCACATTGTCTATTTAGATTAAATGTACCGGTTAACTGATGGTAGCTTTCCAGTTAACTGTATAGTTTACTTTATTAGGGTTTAGTAATAAATCTTGCATGCATTGCAAGACTATAGTTGACTCAAGGTGATTTTAGGGTTCCCTACACCTTTGATGTATATAAATAAGAGTTTTTGCTCATTTGTAATTAACTTTTGCACGAGAGAGGAATATATGCTGCGCCTACCTTGCCCTCAATATTGCTCTTTTTGTATTTGTTCATGCGTCTTCACTATTATGATGAATTGTTATGCCACATAGGGTTTCATGCAATTGTGATGGTGAATTCTTTCCTTAGTTAGATAAAATCTGTTTTGTGTTCAATAAGCTTGTTCAGATTGAGATGATAGTTGTGCTACCTTGCCTTCAAGTAGAGAATCTGCGCTTGGTTATCGTGTGTTGTTGTGAACAATAAACTTATTCGGATTGAGCTGATAGATGTGCCACCTTGCCTTCAAGTTGAGAATCCGTATTTAGTTTATCGTGTGATGTTGTTACCAATAAACGTGTTTAGATTGAGCTGATAGATGTGCCACCTTGCCTTCAAGTTGAGAATCTATACTTGTTTAACGTCTGATAGTCAAACCCTGCTCTGTTTTCTCATGCTCTGTTTTCTTGAGGAAATTGGATAGATTTTAATTAATTGGCATAGTTGTAGTTAGTAGTCTGCAAAAAACCAGAAAATACTCAACTGCTACGTATATAGTTTTCGAGAAAGCCTTGTACCTCTACAGCTGAAACAAAAAGACAGGATATAGTTTAGTTTATTTTCCTTTGCAAGTATTTTTGTCAAGCACAACGTGGGAGCTTCCCCTCCTAATTTGAAGAGCACTCATTGCGTAGTGTGCATAGCTGTCCGTACCAACTCTTACTCCAGAGGTGCTAGTTGTTACGCCAACATATATGTTGTGTCTATTTGTTTGAATTTGAATTAAAATCTGCTTATTTATATATGATCCTAAAACTAACACTCTCAAGGTTGCACAACTCTCTACAGCTTGCTACAGCAGTCTCAAGCTCCCACAATAGTCTCTAATTCTACAACTCTCTTGGCTCCCACGACTTTCTCTTTCTTTCTCTCTCTGGCTTCCTTAAGCCTCACAGGTAATATGTAATGTCCCTTTTTTCCAGCATCAACATCTGTGATGTCCCCATTTTTTGTGCACCGTAAAATAGAAGAATTAGATTAATTAACTAATCATTAAAATTCGTCTTTAATTATCTTAGGAGATATTTTAATTAATTAATTAATTAATACATATTTATGGCTATACGAAATATTAAGATATTGAAACTAAAGTCTAATGAGGCCATTTATATTTAATAATTATTCAGTTGCATCAACTGAATGTTGATGATCGGGATTAAAAGGAGTTTTGGCAAAAGCATTTGGTATCACGGAGAATTGAATTTGGGTTTGGATCTTTAGGAAACTAGGAACGAAAACTCTCAGTATCTGAAGCCAGGCTTGGACAAAAACCCAGTCATGGCTTTTCTGCACGTTCTTTCATAGTTTCTTTATCAACAAGGTTAGATTAGTTTGAGCAGAAAATTTGAATATATATTCTAGCCACCATATTACTATATCATCGGGAGTATGTAAGGAAACCGTGTTCTCGGGTAGTCAAATATTGGATGCATTGCCTAAGCTATCGAGAATGTTGGCGTGGAGCCACTTTCAAGACCAAGGTGCAGATAAAGACAAACAAAGACATAATATTTCTGTGATTTCAATCCATTATGGACGCTCTGGAAATGATTACGGGAGCCGCTTAATCAAATATGCCTTTATTACATATCAGTCGAGGCAGTGATTAGCGGAGGAGTTCTTGGTTTTTTGAATTACAGAAGCCTTACACGAAAATATTGGCTGAAGTTGTCACTGTATCTTCTATATTATGTGTTTATAGTGCCATGCTAAGAATCTGGTGACCGCTGGAGGATGTATCGAGACTTTGAATTCCTTGTCCGAGTGTTATCGAATCTCTCACTGCTGAAGTTGTTGGACTAGCGGAAGACTATGGTCATCATCGACGTCATTAGAGTATCATGATTATTGTTTCTTCTGATAAATGCCCACCTGGTGCCATGTATGCTCTGTTTGGTGAATTCATGACATTGCCATTGAAGAAAATCTCACCGAGACTCTTCATATATTCTTTGGAGGAAGACCCGATAGCAAGCATTTTGTCATATGTCGGGTTTATTCACATATATATTCAGAACAGCTTCAACAAAAAATATTCCATTGAATGTTTTCTATCAACTTACCTGGAAGCGTATTGGAGGACACTTGATACTGTATCTGAAGAAGGTGACATAATCCTTTGTGTAGTTCTTGTGATATTGGGCTCTGGCAGAGTGTTCTTAAATGTTTGCATTGTTCGCTATGGTTGGTGAAGTATAAATCCTAAAAGAGCGATCGCGGGAATCAAGACTCTCCTTGGTGTGGATATGAATACGTATGCCTTGTCTTGTAAGACGCGCATGACTATAATTGGACTTTGATGCTACAGGGGCTATATTCGAGTAATTCCCTTAATGCAATACTGTATCAATTGTTACTATTGTTTCTTAATCCGAAGATGAGTTTGAACTGCACAAAATAATTGTGAAATTTTTATTACATAAGGATGCTTTTGGATTCTATTGAATATAAGAGGTGTATTTTGGAATTAGCACTAAATGGTACTCTGTAGTATCGATTTATTAGAAATATTTGAATATTCCTATCTGAGTTATTATTCAGTTGTGTGTGGAATAATATTCTCTTCAAATTGGTCAATTGATATAGAATGATGATATACATGTTAGTTACAAGTTGCAATCATAGAAGGTTAAGAAATTGGTGCAAGCAATAGAAGCTTTATCTTGCATATATCAGCAAACAAAACAGATTGGTTTGACAAATATTATTGTCAAACCTGGGAAATCGCAATAATCCTGGCCCACAGGTAGCTAGGGTTATTACAACATCTTTGTAGCGGTTAGCCTATCAATGGGGTTCTCGTATGTTAATACAGTGCTTAGGGAGCCTATTCGGAGGTTTGGTGACCCTTTGGGAAAGTTTGTCTAGTATTTCAGGAGCTCTGAGCTGATTTCCTACTTTCAGGAGTAGTTCCTATTTTTTAGGGTCTATTGGTAATTCACTTGATGACCACCCGAAGCTTGTGGAGCCTTGCAAGGGGCCTTATGGGCCATTTTAGATGATCAAAGACAGTCTCCTATTTTTTAGGGGGAGACTGGCAGTTGGCTTGCTTTTGTTCAGACATCACCCCGAGACCCATTGCAACATGAGTTTCCAGTTGGAGGAGTCAGATGATGGTCTCGGAATGAAAATTGAAATATTAAAGTATTAACTTTAATGTTTTAATTTAATAAAGTGATTATTTCACTTTATAATACATTAATAAAATAATAAAGTGATTTTATTAACATAATGTATTTTAAGTCACTTTATTAATCTTTTATTATTGAAAAAGGAAAAACCCTAATTTGGGCGTGGGATTTGGAGAAGGCATAAAGAGAGAAAACAATATCATTTATAGGATCCAAGTTTATTATACACAAAGAAAAAGCTGAGCAACAAGGGTTTACAGGTATGGAGTTCCAAGCTGATCTGAGGATGAAAACCCTCGATTAGGATAGAGTCTACAGGTGTGGAAGATCACCCAAGGTCTCTTGTTTGGATGGTTTCACACAGAGATCATCATCTAAGCATTCACAGATTTACTTTGAAGTTTCATTCAGCATTATCAGTTTATATCAACAAATTACAATAAGACAGAGGTCACCTCGGGCAGTTGCACAAGCCCTACCTGGCACGTTCCGCATATGAATCATATGTAACCTTTGAATCATTAATCAAATCTGGTTATTTATCTCTTGCATTTGTTTAGAACTGTCATTTTGCAAAAAATCTTTCTTATCTATATTGTTGGTGAAATTCAAATAACCCAAATCAGGGTGGCTTATTACATTGGTATTAGAGCACAGGATCTCCTGCCAGCCTAAGGGGTTTCAAAAAGGAAAAAAAATTCAGTGGTAGGGTTTGATGAATTTCAAAGTATCAAACATATTGATCTGATTATACAATAAATATTATTTGATTCAATTATCTGGGGCCTTATTTCATGCTCAGGCAGAAATATCAAAATCATTATTGGGGTTTCAACTCCATCGCAGGTTTATAGCTTCAGAATTTTTTAAATCTGCAGTTAGTGGGAAATATTAGGTAGTCATGGTTGAAGGGAGATCAGGTACTTCTGAAGAGGCAGAAATTAAATTTGAAGGATTTATATGCCCACCACACCATCCATGTCAACCATTGACTTCAAAGCAACTCACTTGGAGGAATCGTGGGAAATTTGGAGTATATTTATACTTTTGTGGAGTGCCAATAGTGGAATACCAACCTTATGAAAAATATCAGGCTAAGCAACATATTGCCACCCTCTAAAAGGACGCCAGATAAAAGGAAACGTATCAGACAAAATAAGACAAAATCAAGAGGCCGATAACAACAGACAATAATATTGTTTTGTATTGTTTTGAGAAGCCCGATGTATCTTATTGCAGACTTTGAAAGCTATCGGGAGTCTTCAAGGCAGAAAAGAAAAGGCTAAATTCTGAGGTGGAGCTCAGATGAGACAAACGGCAGGTAAAAGACAAAGGATCTCACCTAAAAAGAATCGCAACCTTCGAAAAAATTGAGACATGCTTCCAGCAAAAAAGACAAATGCAGAACTGGTAATAAAGGAGCCACTAGAGACAAAATCAGGGGTGCGATTTTTAAATTGAGTCATGTAAATACAAATTCCAGGGGCAGATAAGACAAACTGCCAGGCGTTAGCTTTTGAGGAAATTAGTGCACAAAAAGACAAACGATTTCCTGACGGAAGGAAAAGACAAGCTCAGAAAATTATTTCCAGCCGATAAAAGGACCAACGCTTCTTACAAACGGAGCTGCTTGGGATTTTTTTATTTAAAAAATCAGAATATGACAAAGGAGCTGGAAATTGAGAGTATTATTAAAGAGACGGATAACACTGAGGAGCCCGATAACATCTACTGGAGATAAGACCATTTTTATCTTATGCGAGGCCAAGACAAATAAATCGGATACATTTATAGAATACATTTGGTCTGTTGGTCATAAAAAAGACAAATAAATCGGATACATTTATAGAATCGTGGGGTTTGAATAAAGAATAAATCACAAAGATTGTGAATTTTGAATTGTAAGAGGCCACTCCATTAATGAATTGGGGTGTTAATTCCTTCAGGAGTCCTACATGGAGAAGAAGACAAAATAATAGTTAGTCGCTACTTCCAAACCACCCAGCGCTGGAGTCAAATCTGGTCAAGACATTTGACTTGATCAAGCTTGAGAGATCTGTTGTGTTTAATTTGGAAAAAGGAGTTCAATTGTTTCTGCTGGTTTTATTCATGCTTAGAAGGCTTATAGGGGAATTAGAGCCTATGTTACTAATTTGTGCAATTAACTGTGATTGAATAGTCTATGATCTACAATCCTGTGCACGTTTGCTGCTGCTCTTTACACTCAGAAAAGTTATTGCCTTGAGTGCTTCCAGTGTACTGAATGATATACTATAATGCATCACATGAAGTTACTTATTCCGCACTGTTGTTACATGTCATTTGCAAACTGAAACTCATTGGAGCATTCAGTCAATAGTATACAACAAGTTTGACAAAAATGTCTACATCTGTCAAACTGTGATCAGAAAATTCGCTCAGAACAGAGGGGAATATCAGTAGTAAAAGCGGGAAGATATTGCTTGGTGAGTGATCAGCACTCAGTAGGTCTATAACTATTTACATCAGCTCCTGCAGTTGTTGAAATAAGGGTAAAGATGTCTACAATTGATAGGTCAATCTGTGAGTTGAAGCGATAATTGTTTAATCTGATGAAAGACCCAGACTTTAAAAGGGAATATCTAAGGATGGGTGCAAAAACAAAACATTCAGATAAGGAAGAAGGAGCCATGGTTTGTGACACAAGTAAAACAGGAAACCAAACATCTATTGCAGCCACATTTGAAGAGTAATCTACAGCTGAAAATGCTTTTTTCAGTCATAAGAAAGACATTGCAGCAGGCAACAAGGTTCATTTCCAGTATCATACACTTCATGGTTTAACACCTATTGATGGGCAAATGGTGAGCAGTTGTCTTAGAGCTTATGATTCAGTTGACGTTGGTGGTTCAATATTCCCTTCCAGTGATGATGTTACAGGCGAAGGTTGTACTAGTCTCCGTGTTGGGAGTCTAGAGATTGTGGTGCCTTCCGATGTGACTACTGAGATTGATTGTTCTACGGGTGATTCTAACACTGTTCCGTTTCTTCTACATGGAGAAAGCATGGCATCATCCAGTGAAACAAATAAGTGGGATGATGGTGATGATTTTGCTTTTGGAACTAATGTTGCCATAGTTCCAAATCAGCTAGTAAGCAATCAGGTTGCCATAAAAGAAGACTTTGGGAAGAGTCGGATTCTTCAAAAACAATCAGCTACTTTGTCAAATGAATCCAATATTGTTAGTGAAGATTAGTTTGGAGAACCAACTGAAGGTTAGTGAGAAACAGATTGTAGCAGCATTAACACATTTTGATAGCTTTCACAAGTTGATGAAAAATCACCTTTGGAAAGTTCAATGTGAGGAAGGGCAAAAGGGTTTTGAAGAGGAATCCTCTCCTGCTGATTTACAAGGAACCAAAATAGCTATGGAGACAATGAAATCAGATTACTTAAATCTGCTTTCAGATAGAGATCTTCTCCTCGAATTAGCTGCTACCTATTTGGATGCATGGAGAAGGAAAGAAGATGAAGTTGACAATCTTAGTTTTGCGCTTATGAAAACTAAGGATTCCTTAGAGGCTGCTCAAGTAGCCCTTCAAGAAACAAGAAATCAGATTAACGAGCCTTGTTTAGAGCTGGGTTTGACACATTCTACATCAGCTCTTAAGGATGACTATTCAGCAAAAAAAAGGTTGAACAGGTGATGGAGGAGTAGGATCACTTTCAGGAGTTTGATTTAGTCCATTACCCCAAAAACTCAGCAAACAATGACTTAGACCAGCAAAAAGATAGTTTGCAATTTGTTAATAATCCATTGTTTGGGGTTAATGCTGATTTGCTTTATGATAATCCACCCTTTGAGTTGGATAATGGTGCCCTTTCTGATTTCTGTATGGAGTTTGGCAATATTCGTAGGACTTGGGATCCTAGTAGTGGATAGGGAGTTCTAACAGAACTTACCGATACGTTTGATAACGTGCATAATGTGTCGTGTGCATATGGCATTACTTTCAACCCTTTCACATTTGATTTGACTATGAGGCATAGGACACACACGCGTGAGATGGATGGTGGGTATGAGGTGTTTCCTTCTGTGGTTGAAGGGGACAAATATTACAGCTGTTCTGAGCTGCATCTACCGGATATGCATACTATTGGGATACAGAATACAAGAGCAGATTCTGAGCAGCTTGGCACTACAGGAAGTTGGCATGGGGCAGCAAGAATCACCAAGAGACGAGAAGGACAAATTTCAAATTTGTCCATGGGATCCAAGTGGAGTTTATTATAGTGGGTTGCTTCACCTGTTAGGAGTATTGTCATTGATGTCAAATTGTCATTGAAGAGGATCAAAATTGTTATTAAGGTATGAAAGTTGTTGAGATAAATGGAGGATGGCATTGAATCAAAAGTTTCACCTCCAGATTCATCTGATTCTCTTCTTGCAAATATACATTCTAATTATTGAAGTCCAGATTGAAAATTACTGAAGATAATATTCAGATTATTGAAGATAGAAGATCAAAGTTCTAAGAGATATCTGAAGCACAGATCAAGAGTAAATAAATGAATATAATCAGCTACAGATTGAAATTGGTTAGTAAAGAAGATAGCAAATGAATCCACAAAGTGCGGCAGCATGGAGATTCAATTTAATAACTAAGCCCGAAATATATAATTGACAGTTTCAGATTCAATGAATATGTTCAAAATCAGATTTGTTAAAGCCTGAAGTATTAACAATCAAAATTAAGCCAAGATCGAAGTATTAACAAATACTTCAAAACACATCTCTAAACAAAAGAAAATGATTAATTCCAAAAGACGTGTAGTCTCAAATCATTTAAAAGAAAAAGTAAAGGGTGCAGTGCAAATACGTATCTCATAAAAAGACAAAGACATGTCCACGTGGCAATCATGGAATGAAAATTAAAGACATCCTTATTAAATAAAAGATACGCGTCCCTTGAGATTGGAATATACGTCTTTTACTCCAAAGATAAAATTATTTGTTTCAAAAAGATGCGTCTCTTAACATCTGAAAAATATACATCTGGAAAGACATGTTTTCTTATCGGGCATCTTCAGGGCAAATACCTTTTCAAAAAGAAGTGTTTTCTTATTCTATCATGGTTCGGCTTTCTCTTAGTGTGCTCCTTTGCTAAAAAGACACAACCATTCGTTGCTGTGTTTTTTTCAGTTGATCTGTTTATTAAAAGAAAATCAGAAACAAAGTAGAAACACACTAAAAATCATTAGGTCAGAAATTTTGGATCAAAGTATATATTTGGAAATCTTTTTAATTTGAAAGTGTGGTTGAAAAGTTTTCAAGTGGTACAAATCAGGAGCCTATCTTCTTGTGTGGGCTTAGTGTGAGAATTTACATCACAAAGGCAGATTGGAGGATTGGCAGAGTGCAGATCTGATTGAAGTCATTTGATTCATCCATCAAGTCAAGGTTTGGTGCCTTGCATTAGGGGTTGGTGCTCCTTGTAGGTAGGTGCCTACTAAAATTGTAAAGGGTTAGGGTGTTCCTTGTAGATTGTATTCTACTAAATCATCCCTCTTGTAAATTGAGCAGGTTGGTGCCTACTCCCTTAAAAAACATTTCAATAAAGATTTATCAACTTGTGTAAATTGATTCATATCAATAGTTGATTGTGATAAGTTTTGAAAAAGTTGAGAATTAAAAAGTTAGTTGATATACTGATTCACCTCCTCCCCCGCCCCCCCCTCTCAGTATATTCTTGTGCTCTTCATCACCATCTTCAATTTGGTGGAGAATATATCAGAGTCGCACAATGGAGGTTAGCAGATGATGCGTATGACAAGCTTCCAGTTGGGTTGCGAACTCTGGGATCCTCTATCTTTGGCAGGTTGCTTCTTTTGCAGACAGTGTTTGATAGAGTTGTCGAGTTTGGTTCTATCTTACTTCAGAGGTTGTTGCGGATTTTTGTTTGGGCATGGTACCATCCAGTTTAGGGTACCGACATTCAGGACATAACTAAGTATGCAGGTGATGATTGCTTGAGGACAAGCAATCCTGGGGAGGGCGGACTGTAATGTCCCTTTTTTCCAGCATGAACATCTTTGCAGTGGTTAACCTATCAGTGGGGTTCCCGTAGTCTAATACAGTGGTTAGGGAGCCCATTCGAGGATTTGGTAACCCTATCAGAAGGTTAGTGTGGTGTTTCAGGAGCTTTGAGCCGGTTTCCTACTTTCAAGAGTAGTTCCTATTTTTTAGGGGGGGACTGGCAGTTCACCTGATAACCACCTTGAAATATACCGAGCCAAATTTTTTCGATTTTCAATTGCAAGTTACAATTTGACAAGCACACGTTAAGGTTAGCTCTAAACCAAAACGATGCTGAAAGCAACTCTAACCAGAATGTACACCAGGATCCCGATGTGGGCAAGGTTTGAGCATTGGTCAGAGGATCTTAAAGAAATGCTGATACAAAGAACTCTAACCAAGAATGCGCCAGATGACGGCAAGCATATGGTCAGAGGATCCCTATCTATTGCAATACTGAAATGTAAACTCAACACCAAGTATGTGCTACTCAATCCAGGATGGAGATGAGGCGATCATATGGCGAAGACTTATGAAATTACAAAGCAAAACAAGTAAATAGGCGCAAGCCAGCCTCTTCCACTTATTCAGTGGGCAGTTACAAGCATGAGATTAGCAAGAATAAGAAAGATGCTGACAGTACTACTGTTCAGCTTACAATATCAGAGATTTATCTGTTAAGCACAAGATAAGAGTATTCTCAAAGTTGCAACAATGTATAATGCTATCCTTAATGCTCTCAATGTCTCTCCTTTCAAAACCGAACTCAAATGACAGATTCTATGCAAGCTGTTATGACAGAACTATGACTGAAACTGATAACCAGCAATACAAAAACTCAATGAAATGCACACAACTCACTCACTACCCACCCAAATTACATGAAATCTGATGCAAATCATTCCTATGATGAAGGCGCCCAAGATGGAGACATAAAACAGAACCTAAATGCTGTTATTTATTTTCTTCACGAATTCCAATGACCCTCAAAATGGTACGGCTGCAAGGAGGGGCGATTTTGCCTTAATAAATTGGAGACTTCAAATTAAATTCCCCAACTTCTCTAAAAGGGGCGCCCTTACCTAGCAAATGCATGGGTAAACTACCCAGAACCAAAATAAAATCACACAATGACTTATGAGCTAAAAACCAAATCTGCAACACAAACCAGCAACTCCATATTTTTTATATTTTTGCAAATATAAGGATTACAATGCATAAACAACAGCTATAAGCAAACTCACTACAAAATCACTCAAAAGCAATCAAACCTCTCCACTAGGTGCTATCTCACAAGCACGAAGTTGAGCCAAGCTAGGAGGCACTCATTCCTCGAAGCAGTCCAACACCATTTCGGCAGCGTAACTTTTTCAAGATGCAAATGAAGACCAAGACCTCCTTTTATAAACTTGTGATGACTTTCCAGAAGCTTCTAGAAACCCTAACTTTCAAATTTGAATTTTCACCTTTCCCTCCAAAGATGGCGTCCCTTTTCTCTTGATGTAATTTTGACTTTAATTTTAAAATAATCTTCTCCAAAAGATGGGCATCCTTTTTCAAGCAATTATTTTTGAACCTTTAGAAAATGTAGAAATATCTCCATGAGGCGCCACCCCCTCAAAGTCCCCCTTTTAAGAACAACTTAAGTTGTTTCACTAGACCAAGGGGTCAAAATATTAAAATATAACTTTAAAATATAATATTTTAATCAACTGGACAAATCTCATCAAAAATGCTTCTCAAGGTCAAGATTGATCAAACCAACTGAAATGACTGAAGATGAGAGCCAACCGTGCCGACGCCAACAGTACCACTGCCAGAAATAGAATTTACTAAAAATAGTAAATTCATGAAAGTGCTCAGAATGCCAAGAAAAACACATCTCCGAAAAGCTCACGAAAAACCCAGAAGGAATCCGCAATTCAATCACCAATCCGTGAGCCAAAGGAACCACCAACCAAGAAACCCTAATTTCACAACCGAGAAGCCTACGGGTCTCCAGAATAGGCCAACGGTCAATTAGAAAAGTCATGCTCGAGAAGGGGACATTACACACCTGGAGCTTGTGGAGCCTTGCAGGGGGCCTTATGGGCCATTTCAAATGATCAAAGACAATCTCCTATTTTTTAGGGGAATCCCTATTTTTAGGGGGAGACTGGCAGTTGTCCTGCTTTGTTCAGACATCACCTCGGGACCCGTTGCAACATAAGTTTCCAGTTGGAGGAGTTAGGTGATGGTCTCGGAATGAAAATTGAAATATTAAAGTATTAACTTTAATGTTTTAATTTAATAAAGTCGTTATTTCATTTTATAATACATTA
Organism: Sequoia sempervirens; assembly: GCA_007258455.2. Classification (NCBI taxonomy): domain Eukaryota; kingdom Viridiplantae; phylum Streptophyta; class Pinopsida; order Cupressales; family Cupressaceae; genus Sequoia; species Sequoia sempervirens. The sequence goes on along the minus strand of VDFB02378553.1, from coordinate 34,463 downwards.
ATAAAATAATAAAGTGACTTTATTAAAAGAATGTATTTTAAGTAACTTTATTAATATTTTATTATTGAAAAAGGCAAAACCCTAATTTGGGCGTGGGATTTGGAGAAGGCATAAAGAGAGAAAAGAATATCATTTTCAGGACCCAAGTTTATTATACACAAAGAGAAAGTTGAGCAACAACGGTTTGCAGGTATGGAGTCCCAAGTTGATCTGAGGATGAAAACCCTCGATTAGGATAGAGTCTACAAGTGTGGAAGATTACCCAAGGTCTCATGTTTGGATGGTTTCACACAGAGATCATCATTTGAGCATTCACAGATTTACTTTGAAGTTTCATTCAGCATTTTCAGTTTATATCAGCAGATTAGAATAAGACAGAGGTCACTTCCGGTAGTTGCACAAGCCCTACCTGGCACGTTCCGGGTATGAATCATATGTAACTTTTGAATCATTAATTAAATCTGGTTATTTATCTCTTGCATCTTTCTAAAAACTGTCATTTTGCAAAAAATCTTTATTATCTGTATTGTTGGTGAAATTCAAATAACCCAAATCAGGGTGGGTTATTACATAATATCTACTTGTCTTATGTCTTTGAGCATCTTGGGATTTATCACATCCCTTGTCTATGCATTTTTCTATCTTGTCTATTTATCTTTCTATATATTTGTCTATCTAGTTGTTTATGGAGGTGGAAACACAAAAACAAGGGTTTGACTCAGGCAAGCCCCTAAACAGCCCCAACATTTACTCTCAGTCTTATGTGTGCAAGTGTTGGAGATATTTCTTTGTTGGAAGCTTCATTGCTTGGTTTGTTGTGAGTTTTTCTTTCTCTTCCTTCATTTTATCATCTACATTCAATTTAGTCTACATTTCATTTAGTTTACTTTACTTTATTCTCTATCATTCTCTATTATTTTCCTATATTTCAAGAGTTCCTAGTAATCAAAATAGTAGTAGTCATCTTGTTGTTTTTTGTGACATTTTGGATTTTTGGTCCGTATGAGATGCCATCAAGCCGTTGGGACGTTTGCATGCTGTGTTCTCGTCCTTGGCCGAGAGCTTGTCAATCTATCCACAAGATCTTTGTGACATACTCTTTCTGTTTTAGGAACTCTCATCATTTTATCCTGTCACTTGAGCTTTGTTCCTTGAGGTAGTTGACAACCATTTGCTCCTTGAAGACTCTTTTTGTCCTAAGACCCGAGGGTAGCAAATATCCTCCTCTACAGTAAATATCTAAAAACAATAAATATTAATATATTAAATGTTAATATAATAATATTTAAAAATGTTTATTATTAAGATGAATGTTTTAAATTTTATGCAAAAACTAAACAAAAAAATAAAAACAAAACCTAAATCTACAAAATAAACCTAAACAAAATCAGAACAAACTCATAAGAGAATGGACAAGGAAGAAGAAAACAAAGAAATAAGAAAAGGCAAAGGAATGTGCGGCCCATCTCCACCTCTCACACCTACCTATTGCAATCACCTTTGCCTCTCACAACCACTAGTAATACTACATGCAAAAGGCAATTCTGGATTTATATTGCTATCTAAAAATAACAGGTTTGACCCCCAATTGCATAGTTGTCACTCATTTGACGTCTCCAACAGTCACACCCACATCCCACAACTCAATTAAACGTTTGTTAAATTTAATAAAAAAGCCCTAGCCCTTCTTTTTTAACAAGTTGTTGGGCGAATTGTAACAATTTTCTTAAGTTTTTTTAAAAAAAATCTGAATATCAAACTTCAAGGATTAAATTTGGCAAACCCTATGACATAGGATATAAGAATCTTTATCTAGTCTCATTTCTATTGACAGTTGCAAAGCTTAATAGCTTTTCAAAAGATACTAAGGTTTAGAGCATAGAGAGGAGCAACTGTACTAAAATATGTTTTACTGGTATACGATTACTTCCAAGACTAATAGTTTATACCCTTCTTTGAAGTCATTTTTCACACATGCACTATTGCAAGAGTTCCCATGCATATGTGTCTGATATCGTGAACTTCTTAGCTATCTTTATTTATGATAATTGAAATCCAATGCAAATATGATATCTTCCCTTCAGCTTGTCTTACAAGCATGGACTTATGTTTCATTTGAACAATTTACATCCCTATGAAGGTCAAAAGAAAAATATGGAACAACAACAAAATTTTGAGTTTGCCTAATCAAAACTAATTTTCCAACATTGTCAGCTTGAAAAATAAAATGAATATTGTTAAAACAAGGGTTAATGCTTAGGATGTTCAAAATGAATATAATGTCCCCTTCTCACTTCTGAGCAGTGTAGAGATCAATTAGCCTATACCAGAGTTCTCGTAGGCTACTTGATGTGGTTAGGGGACTCAATGGCCAGCATTGGAGTACAATGTTGGGGTTTCAGAGGGTTTTTCTATTTATAGTAGTGGTCGGTTTATGATGTCTGCTATCTTCAGTTGGTCACAGTACTCTTCAGTGGTCTTCAGTTTTTGCTCAATTTGGCGTTTGGTGTACACTTACTATTTTTAGCAGTGTTTTTTTAGTAAGTCATTTTTGGGGAGTTGGTCCTGTTGTGACCTTTTCACACATCACCCCATTCAAAATGGGTACCCCCCTAATTTTTGCTTTGTTCCCATCTTTTGGCTTTGGTCTTGTGTTTGTCTCTCTCTGTTTTGTCTCACCTTTTATGATGATGTACCTTTCTTTTGACCTGGATTGGAATTAGGGTTAAGTTTGGAGAACATTCTAATGAATTAGGGTTTTCACCTTTAGGCTACTTTGAGGTCAAATTGAGTTGGCTAACTGAAATTTGAGCTTAGCATCACTGTCAGAAGGCTTCTAGCAGATTCCCACTGAAACTTCACTGAATTCCGGCAACTTACTATTTTTAGTAAGTACCAATTTGGGGCCTATTTTCTAGGGTTTTTCAAATTCTGACTGTTGCACTGCACTCACTATACTTGGAACTCCTCACTTGCAAAATTTGAGAACGAACGGACAACTTGCTATTTTTAGCAATTAGGGGCTTCAAGAGCCATTTTTAGGGTTTGCAAGTATGATTTTCCGATGCATGTCTGGATACTCTTTTTGGGTTTTCTGAGACCTACACAATGATGTAACATGCAAGCCGAGGTGATGACTTTCGGCAATTCACGCTTCAGATGCTATTTTTAGGATTTGCATGCAAAGTTTTTCGGTGCATGTCTGCATATTCTTTATGGGTTTTTCAAGAGCTACGTGATGATGTAACATGCGAGCAGAGTTGATCACTTTTTCAGACACTTACTATTTTTAGCAGGATCACTCAGGCAGCCACTCAGCACTTCAATATCACGAACGGGGCGACATGCAACAAAAACGAGGTCAAATGCCAGAATCTCCGAAAACCGATGTATCCCACTGCGATCAACATCTTTCAAGGAGTCCACTGGTAAAATTTGAACACAATCTGAGTACTTACTATTTATAGCAAGTCACCTTCAAAAACAGGCTATAAATAGTAGGTCAACACGAGACACCAATATGAACAAGCCAGTCAACCCATGAGGATCACGTCAGTCAAATTTCAAGTTAAACGAAGTTGCAGAGGTTCTAAAATCAAGCAGTTACTAAAAATGGCAAGTCATCTCCAGAAACAAGCTATAAATAGCAAGTCAGCACAAGGTGCTAGTGTGAACGAGGCAATTAGATTGTGAGGATCCAGTGGCGCAAATTTCAAATTAATCCAAGTTGCAGAAGTATGAGAACTAGGGTATTTACTAAAAATAGTAAACAGGGGTGAGCAAGTTGGAAAAATGGCTAAGCCATGAAGAATTCCTCCTCAACCCCTAATATGCGGTAATGTGAGAGATGGGACTTGAATTTTTGTCTAAGTGTGAAGAATTCCTCCCCCCCTAGGCAAATGCGCCCAAGGTGGAAGGTGGAGAGAAAAATGTGCTAAGTATTGAAAAAGTTCCTCCTCAACCCCTGATATGCGCCCTGTCTGGAGGAGGCCAAGAAAAAGTTTTTAAGGCGTTGCAAATTCCTGTTGACCCCTCCAAATGCACCCTCAAGAGGTTGGAGTTGGGAAAAAGTTTCTAAGGCAATAGAAGTTCCTCCTCACACCCTCATATGCGCCCAACATGAAGTAAGCCAACCAAAAAAATTTCTAAGTATTTAAAACTTCCTATTACCCCCCTAAAATGTGCCCATCTCCAACGAGGCTGAGGGAATTGTGCTAAGGCATGGTCAGAAAGGAAGCTTGAGATCTAGAATGCGCCCAAGGTGGAAGCTGGCTCGGAGTAAAATTTTATAAGTGTTGATAATTCCTCCTCCCCTAGTGAAATGCGCCCAACTTGCTAGGCAATGGAGAAATGTGCTAAGTGTAAAAAACAGTTCCTCCATCACCCATCAAATGCACCCAATCTGAACGTGAGGTGAGGCATGAGAAAAAGTTTCTGAGTGTGGGAAAATTCCCCTCACCTAAGCAAATGCGCCCACCTTGAGAAGAGAGATGGAGAAAAGTTTCTAAGTATAAAAATTCTTGTAGACCCTTGAAAATGCGCCTAATTTCGAGGAGTGAGGAGAAAATATTCTAAGGCATGTGAAATTCCTTGACCACCCCAAGAATGCGCCGAACTTCATGGAGTTGCATAAAATTTTCTAACGCAAAGCAGAAGAAGAGCTACGCCTAGAGAGGAAGAGTGAGGTGATGAAATATTTTTCTAAGGTATAAAATTCAAAAATTAAGTGTACCTCTTCGTAGTGATACACATGAATTTTGCATTTTCTAAGGGAAATTTTCTTCTAGGTACTGGATATCTTCGACAAAGAGATGATTTTGAAATTTTTCACGGCTTGCCGAAGATTTTAAGATGGAGATTTTATCCGGGCACTGGATTAATGAAACTTCCTAAGTAAAAATATTAAAATTTATTCTAAGGCAAAGAAAGACATGTTTGTGAAAATAAAATGCCTTGGCTGGTGAATTGAAGTTGGGTGCCTAGATGATTTTTGACCAAATTCCTAATGAAAACAATTTTCTCGGGCCAGAGTTGGATGAAATATTTTAATGAGCGCCTCAGCCAGTGAAATGAAAAGGGGGCCATTAAATTTAATATTTTCAAAGCAAGTGATTTCAAAGTGCTAATGGAATGAAGTACACCTAGGCCAGTGAAGAGGAAATTTTGAAGTTCTAGAAGGTCAAATATTCCCGACACCAGATGACAAGTGTTGCAGCTACCAAAGGAGAGAAATTCAAATTCCTATAGTGGAGGAGTGGAAATTTAATAACTCAGCTAAAATTAGCTTCTTCTAGAATTCGACTTGGCTATATGAGCTGTGAAGTTTTGTTATTTTCTCCATCAGCTAGCAAGGTCGACTTTGATGCTCTAGAGTGAAGAAGATTGCAGTGTGAAGAGAAATTGTTGCTAAAGTGAGCTTGGGCTGAAATTTTTCTAAGTGTCGGAAGTTGTGCTACTGCAGAGAAAATTTTCTAAGAGTTGTACCCAAAATAAATTTTTGGCATTCTATATAAATTGAGCTAAATCTTGTTAAAATGTCGTCAAAAGTTTGTTTTAGGTCAAACCAAACATAGGGTTTTTGTGGGTTTCTGTCAAGGAACAAATGTGCAAAATTCTGAAAATTTGAGAATTAGGGTTTTACGCCCCTATTTTCAGGGTAAACCCCAAAAATAGGACCTTCCTGGAAATGATTGAAAATGATTTTGATAGGATTAACTCATTGCATGATCATATTGGTCAAGTCAGAATCATCAAAACACACGTTTTACTCTGGTGGGTCTATTTCCGTTTTTCAAGAACAAAGTTAGGAGCTCTGCAGCTATTAATGGCAGATTGGCCAGTACCAGGTGTTGAAAGCTAAACTTCAACGATGCAACCATGGCAAAAAAAGGTCTAAAATGATGTTGTTCGACGAAGGAGATTCTCGTTTCCAAAAAAGGTCAAAATTTGACTAACTTTGGAAACGTTACGAAGGAGAGATCAGTTCACAATGCTGAAAAAGAGCCTTTTTCAGACAGGGGCGCCCTTGATTCTTAAGGGTCAAATGCAGCCTGTTGAATCATCCAAGGCAATCATCCTAGGCGTTCGCTTCTGGCTCGACAACAAAACAAACAGCAAGATCATCTGATGAGTTGATCACCAACAGTTGTCAACAAAGCAAAAAGAGGCAGTTCACGAAGATACCAAGAAATGGCTGTCGAAGTAAAGATCAAGGTGGAAAAAACGCCCTTTCCAAGGAAAGGCACCCTTCTTTTTGGAACTCTAGATGCTGTCATATGTCTGAAGGCCTCCCAAGATAGATTTCTCAGTCTAGGTCGATCTCGACAATGCAATTACAAACGCAAGCATCTAACAAAGCAATCAACAGATAATCAAAATCAAATTGGATCATATTTGAGATGAAGATCACTGTGCAAAGGAGCAAAAGTGCCCTTTTTAATGAGGGGCGCCCTTGAATGAAGGTACCATTAACTGGCTTCTAAGTTTTCCAACTCCAGTCATCTTTGGCGAAACGGAGCTGGCTACCTGATAAGATATCTAATAACATCATCTGATTCTCCGATCAAGGGGGATTTTGAATCAAAGCACGAGAGGTCAGAATAAAAAGCTGAAGAACGAGGTCAGATTAAAAAGCTGAAGAACGAACACTGAAAATTCACCAAGGCAAAGGCAAAAGCTAGCTACTCAGAATGAACACTGAAAAATTCAGATGAAGTTTGTCCTTCACTGCAGGCAACCAAGGAAGCGGAAAACGAGCTTCAGTTTTTCCACCTCTCTTATCACACCAACAGGCAGTATTATGATCCTCACAAGAATATCAGATGGACACTATTAGAGGAATTCAAACATAAGGCAAATATTGAAGACTTTTGGGCAAGTGCATCAGATGAAGCTGAAGTGAGAAGGATGTTTTCGAGGATTCCATTGACCGTGATTAGAGAATGTGAGATTGTTACTATGCCAGACCAGGTTGATGAGGATATCAACATTATTCGTCTAGATTATGAGACAGTGAGGAATACACCACTCCCACTTCCGGATTGGTCGGAGCCAAAGATTACGGATTTGGATACGCTTTGCATACTAGTCCTGACGTTCACGAGAGGATGGGTAGAGAGGCACGTGAACAGGCTTAAGAGAAAATCAATTCCTCTTACTTATAATTTAATGCGAGATCATAAGACACCCATTGTTAAACAGAAAAAGCAGGTTGCTCGACCTGTGGAGCCACGAAGAAAAGAGCTAGTCCAACCAGAGCCTCAGAGTGTTGAGGAAGCTTCGCATACGCCATTGAGGACTCATTCTCCAAGTATACAGAGGGTCTCACTGTTTGCAGATCAGAGAGTGAGGTTGAATGAAGAATAGGAATTACAAGAGACAAATCAGCGACCTCATAGAGAGTCAGTTGGCTAGAGCGTCGATGTACCTAGAAAAGAAAACCAGCATGAGATAGAGGAAACGGCCACGGATACTCGCTTCCAGCGTGAGATTGAGGCAGCTCTGGAGGACAACACTACTACAAGGAAGCAGGCCCAAGGTTCAGGAGATACTCAGCCTATTGAGATTGATGAGCCTCGTCAAGATGAAGGCAAAGAAGAAGTTTGTGAAGAGGAAGCAAGGAATGAACAACCATTCATTATTTCTAACTTACAGCAGGTGGTACTAGATTGGCTAAGGGACAGGATGAGAAGGGACCCCATTGAAGAAACTAATCCAGCAATTGAGATGGAAGAATTTTTTACTAGGATCAGTGTGCCTCCAACAAAGAAAAAGGCTAGAAATTTTTCAAAGATTTCAACTAATGAAGATGGCTCACGCACCCTTCAGGTGGTTGTACCAAGGGTTGAGTGCGATCGAGATGAAGCCATTCCGGAGAATTATGTGATCACCACCATGGAGTTGGGTCGCCCTACTGGAGCACAGATAATTGAGGGGTGTGATAACTCCTATCAAGCGCTCAAGGACAGGTTGCTTCAAACTGAAGGCAAGTAAAAAAGGTTGAAGAAAGAGCACAAAACTTTGATTGGTTACGTACAGCACTTGTCTCGTCCTTGTGGACAAGAGAATCTTGCAATTAAGCTCCCAGTTGAGTTTCCTAGAGAGTCAATCAGTGGCTTGGAGGACTTGAGGAAGATGGCACAGGAGGTGGATAAATGAGTTGCTAGTGTTTGTGCCGAGATAGAAAAGTTTATGGAGGATCTTGCTCATTCTTATCAGCAAGCTTCGAGCATTATGGCACGGATGGACGCAGTTGATCTAGCTTGGGGCAATGCTCATATCTATCAAACCAAGGTTGTCCTTCGTTTAGAGGCTTTGATGCATACTCCCTTGCAGACATTGATTGAGGGAGGTGTGATTCAAGAGGGTGATAGATATGACTTCACCAACTGGTATTCTTTGGTGGTCACAAGCCGAGGATTCTTTGATGCAGCACGAGCATATTCGGCCAGAATCAGAAAGGCCATGGTGAACATCCTTGACAAAGTCCTAAACACACTAGAGGCTATCTTTGCTAGGAGACTGACTTCCGAGGAGGTGACTGTTGATGGTTTGAAGAGTAGACTGCCACCTTTCTTTTCAGAGGTGAAAACGTTTGTCCAAGATGACTTTGAAAACACCTTGACCTTCTCCAGCCTTATCCAGAACATTCAGGATGCTTTGGCCGCTTGGAGAAAATCATGTACTCGACATGGGCAAACAGTTACAGTGTTGGAGTTTCAGATTGATCATATCCCGCCTATCTCAGTTCAAGAGGTTGAAGTTGTGCTGACCAGGTTCATTGACTTTGCAACCAAGGAGAAGGAGAATGGGAACACCCTTCTAGATGATGACCTTCTAGAAGATTGATAGTGGGCATTAATTGCCTCTACTATTTTGGGAGAGAGTGGGAATCTTTTGGTTCATTTATTACTCCACTCCTCTTTCTAGGGTTAGGGCTGAGGTGGCTCAATCTGAGCCCTTCATTGTAATTGAATCTAGGCCGTCCATTGAACTTGGTCAGCTATAAAAGTGGCATCCCCCCTTCATTTGTACTCATTAGACATTAGAAATCAGATCATTAAAATAGAGGCAGAGCAGAGAAATAGCTTAGAGTTAGCATAGTTGACAGATTGATAGTTTGGAGAAGGAAAGTTTTTCCTTTGAAAACTTTGTAAGAAATTGTTGTCAACACTCTCTCAATAAAAAGAGTTTTCATTGATGATGATCTCGTCTTTTATTGTGAGTAGCTAGCGAGGTTTCTTCGTCCTTCTACTTCAAGTAGGATTTTAAAGTAAAGTAAATAGATTTTGTTTCATGCAAGTAGATGATAGTAATGGAATGCGGTGTTTAACCTAAGCAGCTTCGTCTAAATCCATCCACTAGCAAGCTTATTGATGATAGGTTTGCCCTGCGTGGTCAACTGGAACACTTCGTGCTTAACTTCAATTATGATTGGCATGTTAGTATGCATCGTTGTGATGGTATTTAAATGTTGAATTGTAATTTGAATATCCTTAGCTACCCCTTTGAAGATTGCACTGACTTTGTGGAGGTTGTCCAGCGTGAGGCGAAGCAAAGTCTGGTTGAAGTTTGCTAAAGTTGAGCTCCGTATCCCACACTTAGGACAGAATTTAGACTCTCTAAACCCTACACTCATTTAAATTCAATACAATTCCTAGTTAGTATTAGGAATCTTGCACGTACCTGATAAATCATTCGAACCACGAAAATCCCCTTTCCCTTTAATCCGTTGTTAGTTGTTGACTGTCAAACAATTGAGTAAGTCCCCTCGTGATACCAGCAAAATCACAACGAACCAAATGAGGCTATCCATTGCATAGAAGGAACTTTGGAGTTGAACACATGATCTCTCTCGCAATCTTAGCATGTGGAATACTTTGATCAAGAGAGAATAGGGTAGTCGTTGGACACTTTATCCTGCTATTTGGTGTAGGTCACAAAACACACATCAACAGGTCCCAGGCCAATATGTACGCAATGGTATTATTCGTCTTTTGGTTTGGACAGCCTAAGATTGCAGTATTTAATAATTGCTTTACTTGGTCACTTAAGTTGTTTTATAAAGTTATTTTATAAACTTAAGTTGAGGGGGTGAGAGGTCATTCAAAAAGTACCTTGGCCTAGGCGTTCAACTTAAAGTTGTTTTAAAAGGCTTTATTAATATTGTATTTCTCCATGAGTGGGATGCCTAGAAAGGAAAGGGAGATAATTTAAAATGTTTTACTTTTCAAATGAGAAGAAGGGCATGGGTTTTAGGAGGAAATTGAGAGACTTTCCAGGTCCAATGGCCCTAATCCTTTTATAATTTCATTTTGGCTCTCATTTGCATATCTCTACTTTGGCAACATAACAGAATTTTGCTGGATTGCTTGGGCTGTGAACTAAGGACGGAAACCCTCGTCGTTTGGGATTATTTCAGTGGTGAAATGTCCACCCTAGTCAGATTGTGAGTGATTCTACAACAGGGATCACATAGAGCTTATCAGAGTTCAGTTTTCAAGGGATTTTCTAGTTCTTTTGAGGAGTTTTTGGTGTGGTTTGCTTAGCTTTCAGTTTGGTGTGTTTTTATGAAGATTTTGGTGTGATTCTAATCAGTTTCTGGGCAATTTCAATCTGGACCTGAACCCACATTTTAGCTCATAAATCCGAAATGGACTAAGCTTTCAAAATGGGTATTAGATCATTGGAAGGGCCTTAGCAAGGCGTTTCTTTCAAGTACAAGTTTGCAGTTTTTGAATGAGTTTGGGAATTACTAGAGAGGATCGAACTTTTTAAGGGGGACACCTCTTGCTGCTAAAAAACTACAGTTTGTGACCAGCACGTGTATCGTCTTTGTTGTTGAACATTTGGGACTGAATATGGAGGTCTAGGCAATGGAGAACAAGGTGATTGAATGTCACATGCTTGGGTGTTGCTCGTTGCCAACAAAGAGTCTCATTGTTGCAGTTGAAAATCTCCCAGTCATGACTGTAAACTCATACACCAGGTCTGATAATTCTTTGTATTATTCTGATTTAAAACTGAAAATGAGTGCTCTTGATGTTTATTGCAATCTCTATTGAAATGGCATTATTATCTAGTGTTTCTTGCTCATTGCAATCATTTCTTTATGCTGTATACATCTGAAAACGCATTTGAAATAAACACAAACACTTCATTGAACAAGCAAAACAGCAAACAGAGTGTTTCAAAAAAAGTCAGGGGTGTATGTTACAATGAAATGGGTTAGATTAACCCAAAAACACCTTAAGACAAGTGAATAGGAAAAATTAGTGATTAAACAAGTTGAATATGAACACAAATTCTTTCTAATTTGCCCTATCCTTAATAATGCAAGAAGTGAATTCCACCAATTTAATAATTCAATTAATATTCAAGGACTTCTAGTTTACAACAATCATAATTATTTCAGTCCCTTCATTTCTAACAATTTCAAGTACAAAATTGATACTATAAAGCATATCTAGTCTAATATCTTTTTTTCCTTTGTATGGCATTCTAAACACACGATGGCATACAAGAACAGGTATAAAGATAGGGATTGCAATATCCAACACAATCACAAGGATCACACCTCCATCACCAAAAGAGTAACAAAACATGAATGATAGGAGAGATTACAAAAACAAAAAAAGCAACTCCAATGATACATCGTCCGATAAAGTTGAAAGACATGGTAAATTGTATAGCCAATTGATGCATTTCAAAGCTCCTACAAAATAGTTTGGTCTAAAGGACGTAAAAACTCATTGTCATCATGACTGACATGAAATGATGACTCAGCCCCACTATCAGCTTCCGAAGAGATCTACCTTCCCAAACCAGCTCTATTCCCTAAATCTAGACCTGATTGGAAAGGTATTGGTCTTGTTGATCTGTTGTTTAGAAACTTTAAATACCTTATGAGCGGCTCCTTGGTTTTTAAATCAGTGTGGAAGGCTTGGGAGCAAGTTAAATGATATGTGGTTGAATGTGATGTTTCTAGAATCAATTGTCCTTTTAGGTATATTTGATGGTCTATGGAAAACCTTTGGTTTTGCAAAAAAATGTTGGTCTACTCTCAAATGATTTAACAAAGGAATTAAAACTTTTGGAAAAATCATTAACGATTCATGTATTGCCTACTACCATGCTATTAAAACTACATATAATATTTCTATTTCTGAAAAACACCTTACTCTCCTATTGTTGTTGCTATTGGTAACAGCTGTCTAGTGCTTGAAAGTATAATAGAGAAGATTTCGAAAATATTCGATGTATTTACATTAAAGAGGAAATCTCTTTATAGAGTTTACAATTGCAAAAATACAAAGTTTCTAAAAAGAAACTAAAGAGAACTAAAGAAACATTCTCATCTAATAAAATACACAATATATTGACCATTAAATTAAATAAACTAAATATTATTTTAATACCCTCTCTTAATGGTCAATCTATCAACTACACCAAGATGCCCCCTGAATTTTACAAACTTATCTGGACTAAGAGACTTGGTGAGAATATCAGCAGTCTAATCCTCTGTCGGAACATACTACAAAACTGCTAATCCATCTTCGACAAGTTGGCAGATGATATTACACAGGTAATTGGTAAAATAATTGATATTATTAACAGGAGCAAAGTGCTCAATAAATACTATACAGGATTTACAACAAGCCGGAAGGATAAGATCGGAGACGATCTTATCTTCAAAAAAAGCAGGAAGTTTCTAAAAGAAACTTCAGATAAGATCTCGGACAACACAGACGATCTTATCAGGATATTTTACAATATTTTACAATATTGAGCATTAATAAATAAATAATAAACATTATTTTAATACCCTCCCTTAATGCTCAATCTATCTACTACAACAAGATGCCCCCTGAATTTTACAAACTTAATTGTACTGAGCGACTTGGTGAGAATGTCTGCTGTCTGATCCTCTGTCGGAACATACAGCAACTGAACTGATCCGTCTTCAACCAGCTTCCGAATGAAATGACAATGAGTTTCCACATGCTTGGTTCGCTCATGGAAGACCGGATTCTTGGCAAGTTTGAGAACTCCTTGATTATCACAGAACAAGGGAGTTGGACCTGCTTGAGAGATACTTGCATATCTGAAAGCATCCGGCGAAGCCAAACCGCCTCACATGCTGCTTTTACTGCTCCCCGATACTCTGCTTCTGTCGAGAGAGCCAGCCTGTTGCTTCTTACTAGTCCATGTGACTGCACCGGATCCCAAACTGAACACATACCCAGATGTTGATTTCCTATCATCAACTGAACCTACCCAATCTGAATCTGTGAACCCACTGAGTTTAGGATCGTGACTCCGAGTGTACAAGAGTTCAAAATCAGGAGTGCCCTTCACATAACGCAGCACACGCTTCGCTGCTACCCAATGATTAGCCTTGGGGGCTGTCATGAAGCGTGATATGTAGCTCACTGCAAAACTCAAGTCAGGTCTAGTACCAGCAAGATAGATGAGGCTGCCTACTAGTTGCCTGAACAATGTTTCATCTACCACAGGTGAATCGGACTTAGCTGACAACTTAAGCCCTTTTTCCATGGATGTGGAGGCAGGTTTGCAATCCTGCATTCGGAACTTATCCAAAAGACTTCGAGCATACTTGGACTGGGAGATGAAAATCCTGCTCTCTGTCTGCCAAACCTCAACACCTAAACAATAATGCAGGAGGCCCAAGTCTATCATGTCAAAAGTTTTGCACAAGTCCTGTTTGATCTCAGTGATCAAATGTGCCGAACTGCCAGTAATGATCAAGTCATCCACGTAGACAACAACAAGCAAGATCTCATTACCAGTATTCTTGACATACAAGTTCGAGTCAAATGGACTCCTCTGAAAGCCGTGATCTGTGAGGTACGTGTCAATCTTAATGTACCAAGCCCGAGGAGCCTGTTTCAGGCCATAGAGTGCTTTGACCAATCTGCACACCTTTTGTTCTTGACCAGCAACTTTGAAACTTGGAGGCTGCGTCATGTATACTTCCTCCTTCAACTCACCGTTGAGGAAAGCACTCTTCACATCCATCTGATGGACCTTCCAACCAAACTGGGCTGCTAAGGCAACGACGAGCCATATGGTACTCATTTTGGCTGTAGGAGCAAAGGTCTCCTCATAGTCAATGCCTTCTTTTGTGAGAACCTTCGTGCAACCAGACGAGCTTTGTACTTGTCAAGGGTTCCGTCAGCTTTGTACTTCACCTTGTACACCCATTTGCAGCTAATGGGCTTCTTCCCTGGAGGAAGATTGGAAAGGACCCAAGTGTGATTCTTCTGAAGACTCTGGTATTCTGATTCCATTGCCTTTTCCCACTCAAGTATCCCTTTTGCCTCTGAATATGTCTGAGGCTCATAAACACTGTGGATGTTGGCCATGAGAGCAAAATTTACTGTAGACTGTTGTTTGCTCTTGTTTCTGGATGATCTACCCTCAATGAGCTCATCAGCACGAAGGTCATTAATAGTCTTAGCCCACCATTTCGGCCGGAGAGTAGAAGTGTCAACATCAGATGTAACAGGAGGAGCTGGATCTGGTTGAGGATCTGGAACAGGTTCAACAGGAAGATTATCATATGGAGGAAACTCAGGTTGAGCATCATCAAAGACTAGGTCTTCGTCATCCCTCCCATCAGGTGAACCTAACCGAAGTCGGACGCCCACATCAGGAGCCTGTAGAGGCTGATCCTTAGAATGCTGAACAGGTGAAGAAGAGTGAAATGGACCCCGTTCCTCATCAAAGACAACATCTCGACTGAAGATAAGACGATCAGTGTCTATATCAATCAGCCTATATGCCTTGTGGTTGTCACTGTACCCTGTGAACATGAGTTTCTGGCTCTTGGAGTCCAGCTTAGTGCGCTTGGCCTCTGGAATCCAAACATACACAAGAGAGCCGAAAACCTTCAAATTACTGATCCTAGGTTTGCGACCAGACCAAACTTCCTCAAGAGTCTTCCCTTTAACAGCATGAGTGGGTGACCTATTAAGGAGATAGACTGAAGTATTGACTGCTTCTGCCCAAAACTTGGTAGGAACACTCCTATGTTGCAACATGGAGCGAGCCATCTCAACAATCGTACGATTGCATCGCTCTACAACACCGTTTTGCTGAGGAGTGTAGGGTGTGGTCAACTGATGTTTTATCCCATGAGTATCACAGAAGTTGGAGAATGCACTAGAATAGAATTCCCCCCCATTATCTGACCTAAGAGTTATAATACAAGAACTAGACTCTTTTCCAACCAAGGCCTTAAACTTAAAATACAATAAAAACCTCTGATTTTTGCTTAAGAAAGTACACCCACATTTTCCTACTATAATCATCAACAAAAAGTAGAAAGTACTTGCAACCAGTTACAGAAGTAGACATAGGGCCACAAATATCAGCATGAACTAATTGAAGTACCTTAGAAGCTCGCCAAGAGTCGCCATCCTTGAACGGTGTGCGATGCTGCTTCCCGGCCTGACAAGCACCACAAACGCCCTGATGCTGAGTCTGAATGTCAGGTAAGCCATCTACAAGTCCCTCCCGAGCAAGCTGAGAGAGATAGTGCACGTTCAAGTGCCCGTACCGCTGGTGCCAAAGACTGGTGACAGCTGAATTTCTGGCTGCCAAGGCTAACTCGGAGAATCACCAGTGTCCACAAGCCTGTAAAGGCCATGATCCTCTATCCCAACGGCCACCGTTGTGCGAGTTTCTCGATCAACAATCGAACATCTATGCGAGCTGAATACCACATCCATCTGGGGAGAATGCCGCATGATCTGACTGACTGAGAGAAGATTGAGCTCGATATCAGGTACATAATACACGTTGAGGAATATGAGATCCCTCCCCCGGGAACCGACAGTGCTGTGACAACTGTGTATTCCTCACCTCCTCCAAAAATCACTGAGTCAGTGCAAGGGGAAAAGTCTGTGAACCAGTCACGCCTATGTGAGAAATGACGCGAGGCACCAGAATCTATGTACCAAGTAGAGGATTTGACATGGTCTGCGGGCCTTTTTGCCATCAGTGCATAAAAGGAAGATTCCTTCTACTCAGAGTGCTCGGCGACATTCGCTTTATGCTGAAACCCTCCCTGCTTCTTTTGCTCAGAAGCCAAACGAGCACAACAATCTTTCTTGATGTGGCCAAATTTATGACAGTACTTACACTGAACATTTTTCTTTTTCGGACAGGTCTGACTGGAGCCTTTCTGCTGTGAAGGCTGACCTTTTCCTTGATGCTTCAGATGGGTTTTAGCTGCAAAAGCCTGCTCTGTGGAGGATGATGATTCACTACTACCAAATTGTTGTCTCCAGCGATCCTGCTGCAACAGGATAGTGCACAAAGTTGGAAACTTGAGATCAACATTAGCAGACGTAATGTTGAGAGTCTCTATGAAGTGTGCATAGGACTTCGGTAGACTCTTCAGGGTGATCACGACCATGTCTTCCTCCTCCATTTTCCGACCAATCGCCTGCAACTGATCTCTGATCTCCTGGATTTTATTCAGGTGCGCTTGCAGAGTTGTCTTCTCATCCATCATGATAGAAAACAGCATATTCTTCAAGAAAAACGCACGGCTTTTGTCGGAAGTTTCATGCAAACCCTTCAAGTGATCCCAGATCTCCTTAGCTGATTTTCCAAGTGGAATCTAAGGGAGCTGATCATCAGTAACCGATAGCTTAATAAGCATGACGGCTTCACGATTCTGCTCATCAAACTTATCCTGATCCTTACCCGCCGTGTCAGGACGAGTAGCTTTGCCGAGAATCATCTGATCAAGGCAGCAGTATTCAAAAATTGTCAGCATCCGCTACTTCCAGGCGTTGTAATTTTTGCTATTAAATCGCTGAATGCCCTCCAACATTAAATTACTTAAACTGGCCATCTTCACGCTTTTCGAGGCACGAAAAAACGAGGTACTGAGAAGAGGCTGATGCACAAAACTCGAGGCACAAATTCCAATACAAAAAACAGAGGCAAATTCAAGTACAGACTATAGAAAGTACATTGTACGTATGGCACAAAATTCGAGGCACGGAAAACGATGCACCCAGAAAATTCGGAGACCAACCCAGTTGAGCTCTCGAAAAACCCACCAAGAATTTGTAATCGAAATAATTTTCTGACTTCGAAATATGGCTCAAAACCCTAGACGACTGTTCAGAAAACCTTGGCCGCCATTGACAAACCAGAAAACGTGCAGGAAATAACTAGAAACTCCACGAAATCACAGGAAATAGAAGGTAAAACCCTAGCCGTCGCAGCTGTGAGCAGAAACACCCTTCAAAAGTTTTGAAATTTGAGCAAGAAGGGCACGAAACACGTCCCAGTCAAGCTTGAAAAAACGCAGAAATCATGGCCAGAAGGCGCGCGGCTTGTATCAGACGAAAATCGCGCCCATACTTAATGGAATCACGCGGCCACTGGTTGTGAGAGATCGTGTGTCCACAGAGATTACAAACGCGCCTGAAGGGATGGAAATCGCATCCTCAAAAAAAAAATCGTGGCCCTAAACTGTCAAAACGCGGCCAGATTTGATGAGGGATCACGCCCACACAGAAACGCGTGCTGTGATAAAGAGAAATCGCGCCAGGAGCTAGAAAAAACGCACGATCCAGACTCTCCACAGAACGCGACGCCCAGAAATTTGAAAGCCTCCACACAATTTTTGCAGACAAAGAAAGCCACGATTAGATCACGAAATTGCTACCAGGAGGGTCACGATTTTCATCACGAAAATCTGTAAACAAAAACCCTCGAATTCCGAATTACAAAAGCTACAAATTTTTCTGGTGCCCAAGATTGCTCGAGATTTTCAAAAAATTATTTCGAAAAAATTTTAAACAGAATAATTTCAAAAAGAAATTATAATTTTTTTCGAAAAAATTTATTCGCCCGGGCTCTGATACCATATTACACAGGTAATTGGTAAAATAATTGATATTATTAACAGGAGCAAAGTGCTCAATAAATACTATACAGGATTTACAACAAGCCGGAAGGATAAGATCGGAGATGATCTTATCTTCAGCAAAAGCAGGAAGTTTCTAAAAGAAACTTCAGATAAGATCTCGGACAACACAGACGATCTTATCAGGATATTTTACAATATTTTACAATATTGAGCATTAATAAATAAATAATAAACATTATTTTAATAGATGAAATAGCAATGAAGTTCAACATGCTTTGTCCATTCATGGAAGACTAGATTTTTGGCGAGTTTCAGCACCCCTTAATTGTCACAGTACAATGGGGAAGGCCCTACTTGAGACATTTGCATGTCCGAAAGCACGCTTCGAAGCCAAACCGCCTCACAAGTCACTTTAACAGTTACCTAATATTCAGCTTCAGTCGAGGAAAGAGCCACTACCTATTGCTTCTTGTTGGTCCATGTAATTGCACATATACCCAAACTAAATACATACCATGAAGTAGACATTTTGTCATCAACAGAACCTGCCCAATCTGAGTCTATATAACCAATCAGCTTAGGATCTTTGCACCTTCCGTACAAAATGCCAAAGTAGGAAGTACCTTTCACATATCTCAGCACACGCTTCGCTGCAACCCAATGTTCAGCTTTAGGGGTTGTCATTAAGCGAGAGATGTAGCTCACTACAAAACTGAGGTCAGGTCTAGTAGTACTGAGATAAATGAGGTTGCCTACTAGTTGCCTGAATGTAGATTCATTTTCCACAGGCGAATCTGATTTTGTTGGCAGTTTGAGCCCTTTCTCCATAGGTATGGATGTAGGTTTGTAGTCACTCATCTTGAACTTATCAAGCAAATTGCGAGCATACTTAGACTAAGAAATGAAGATGTTGTCAGTTGTCTCCCAAACCTCAACACCAAGACAATAATGAAGAAGTCCCAAATCTTTCATGTCAAATGATTGACTGAGATTGTCTTTTATCTCCTCAATCAAATGTTTTGAGCTGCCCGTAATGATAAGGTCATCAACATAGACAACAAGTAAAAGAATATCATCACCAAAACACTTGACATACAAATTTGAATCAGAAGGGCTCCTCTGGGAACCATGATCAATAAGGTACTTAGCAATTTTCATGTACCATGCCCATGGTGCATGTTTAAGGCCATAGAGTGCTTTCACAAGTCTACAAACTTCATGTTCTTTACCAGGAACCTTGAAACCGGGAGGTTGTGTCGTATAGACTTCTTCCTGTAGATCACCATTCAAAAACGCACTCTTGACATCCATATGATGGACTTTCCAAACAAACTAGGTTGTTGTAGTGAAGACAAGCCAAATAGTACTCATTTTCGCTATAGGAGCAAGAGTCTCCTCATAGTCAATGCCCTCTATCTAGGAGAACCCTTTGGCTACCAGTCTAGCCTTATACTTGTCGAGGGTTCTGTCAACCTTATATTTAACTTTATACACCCATTTGCAGCCAATGGGCTTCTTCCCAAGTGGAAGATCAGAAAGCACCCAAGTTTTGTTCTTCAAAAGGCTATGATGTTCAGCTTCCATAGTCTGTTCCCACTCAGGTATGCCTTTAGCCTCTGAATATGACTGATGCTCAAAAATGTTGTGCAGATTGGCCATGAGAGCAAAATTAACAATATTATGTTGCTTGCTCTTCTTCCAAGCAATTCTACCCTCAATCAATTCATCATTATGAAGATCGCTAATGGTTTTAGCATACCATTTAGGCCGGAGAGTAGACGTACCAATATCAAAAATAGGTGCAACAACATGAACAGTTGTGGCTGGTATAGAATCAGCTAGATCGGGATCCAGATTATCCTGAGGAGGGGTAGTTGGTGGAATATTCTGTTGAGGTGGTTGCTCAATTACAGAATCCCTCTCATCAGGTGGAGCTAGGGGAAGACAAACACCCAATTCAGAAGTTGTCGCAGGCTGATCCTCAGGATGCATAGGACTAGAAGACTGAAAGAAAGGACCAGTAGCTTCATCAACCACAACATCATGACTGAAGATGAGACAATTTGTATCTACATCAATCAGTTTATATGCCTTTTGATTTTCAATGTAACCAATGAACATGAGTTTCTGGCCTTTGGAATCCAACTTAGTGTGCTTGGCATCTAGAATCCAAACATGAGCAGTAGAGCCAAAAACTTTCAGGTGGCTGATTTTTGGCTTTCGTCCAGACCAAGCTTCTTCAGGAGTCATCTTCTTAACTACATGAGTTGGAGATTGGTTCAGAAGATAAATAGCAATATAAACTGCTTTAGCCCAGTTTTTCTTAGGAACATATCTATGTTCTAACATAGAACGAGCCATTTCAGTGATGGTACGGTTTCTATGTTCGATGACACCATTTTGCTGTGGGGTGTATGGTGTGGTGAGTTGGCGCTTAATGCCATGTGCAACACAGAATGTGGAGAAATCAGAAGAACAAATTCCCCCCCATTATCAAACCTAAGAGTAACTATGGGAGAAGCAAACTCTTTTTCAACTAAGGCTTTATAAAGCTGAAATATACCAAACACATCTGATCTGTTTTTCAAAAAATACACCCACATTTTTCTACTGAAATCATCAACAAATAATAGAAAATACCTGCAACCAGTAACTGAAGGAGTATTCATTCGACCACATAAATCAACGTGAACCAACTGCAATACCTTGGAAGCTCGCCATGAACCACAATCTGAGAATGGAGTTCGGTGTTGCTTTCCAGCATGACAAGCCTCGCAAACTCCATGATTCTGAGTCTCAAATGCAAGGAGGCCACCAACCAAATCATCACGAGCTGAGAGAGATACTGCATATACAAGTGCCCATAACGTTGATGCCAGAGACTACTAATAGATGTACTCCTGGCTGCAAAAGCGTACTCAGAATCACCAGGGTCAATGAGTCTATAAAGACCATGATCCTCAATGCCCTGAACAACTGTGGTGCGTGTCTCTCTGTCAACAATGCTACCAGTGTGCATGTTGAAAATGATATCCAACTGAGGAGAGTGTGTCATAATCTAACTGACAGAAAGAAGATTCAACTCCATGCCAGGTACAAAGTATACATCGAGAAATATTAAATTTCTCCCTCCAGAGTAAATCTATACGTTGCCTTTGCCGACAACAATATACTCCTCGCCTCCTCCAAAGATGACTGAATCTCTGAATGGCATGTATTCAATGAACCAATCCCAACGATGAGTGAAATGTCGAGAAGCACCTGAATGTACCAGGTAGAGGATTTCACAGGATCTGCTAGACTACTGGCCATGAAGGCATAGAACGCAGACTCTTTTTGCGTAGTCTGCTCTACAACATTAGCTTTAGGCTTAGACTCTCCTTGCTCGTTTTGTTCAGAGGCCAAGCATTTCCGGCAATCTTTCTTCATGTGAGCATACTTATGACAATAGTTGCATTGAACATTCTTCTTCTTAAAGGAATCTAAAGACTACACTTGACTGGTTTGCTGAGAGGGCAAATTTTTGCCCTTATTCTTCTAAAAGGTCTTAGCAGGAAAAGCCTGCTTTGTGGAGGACGAACTAGCACCACTACCGTACTGTTGTTTCGAACAATCCTGCCGCAGAAGTATGGTGCAAAGATCCGAAAATTCAAATCACCATTAGCTAAAGTAATGTTGAGAGTCTTGATAAAATGCTCGTATGATTTTGGTAGACTTTTCAAAGTGATAACTACCATATCTTCTTCCTCTATTTTCCAACCAATCACCTCAAGTTGATCACGGATGTCCTTGATTTTTGTCAAGTGCACCTGCAATGATGTTTTCTCATCCATCATGGTAGAAAACAGCATGTTCTTCAAGAAGAACGCATGGCTTTTGTCGGAAGTTTCATGAAGATCGTTCTGATGATCCCAAACCTCCTTCGTTGGTTTACCAGACGGAACTTGAGGCAGCTGATCATCAGTGACAGACAGTTTAATGAGCATCACCGCTTCACAATTTTTCTGATCAAACTTTTCTTGGTCTTTATTACCCGATGCAACTCGTGTCTTTTTGCCCAAAATGATTTGATCAAGACAGCAATATTCAAAGATAGTCATCGTTCGCTGCTTCCAAGTGTTGTAATTGCGACCATTGAATTTCTGACTGCCCTCGAGGATGATGTGAGACAAAGAAACCATTTGCTCAAAATCTGGCAAATAAGAGACAAGAAACCCGACAAATGCAAAAAATCATCAGAGTATTATGGCACAAATCCCAAGGTGGAGAGCAGAGGGGCCCACACACAGAAAATTCAAAACAGCAGATAGAGACAAAACTCTGGACGACAGACTTCCCAAATTTTTATTATTATATATATTTCTTTTTTTGAAAAAAAAATAACACTCTAGCAACAGGTTCCAACAAAAACTTGATCAGGAAACCGAAAAAGAATGCATGGGAGAGACGCAGCTGACAAAATCAAGAATACACGGGATAGAAAACTTGCACACAGAAAACCCGAGATTCAAAGAGCCGCAAACTGAAAGAACTCCGTCTAAAACAGGCACGCATCAGGGAACAGACTCAGATAACAAGGAGAACACGATGCCATAGAGAAATCGCGTCACACCAAGAAAGGTTACACGCCAAAACTAGGACCAAATCGCGTCCAGAAAACAAGTCGTGTGGGCGAAAGGAAGAAATACCGTGCTATCAGAAGCCACGAACTAATCGATGCCTATGAACACAAAGATCACGTGTGTAGGAAAAGGATGCCAGAGGTGCACGATTTTCAGGAATAAAAGAAACCCGCGCCAGAGAAAAAAACAAACACACCCACAAAGATATGTGATTTTGGAAAGGAAATCCAACGCCCAAAAGAAATCCAGAAGAAATGCGATTTTTAGCAGAGGTCGAGCGATCTCTCTAGACACAAAAAAAATCACAAATTTCCTCAATCAAATCTTAGAAACAAAAAAGACGCTAAAAAGATTTTCCTGCTCACCTACTCTGATACCATATAACAAAGAAGATTTGGAAAATATTTGATGTATTTACATTAAAGAGGAAATCTCATTATAGAGTTTACAAAGATTGCAAAAATACGAAGTTTCTAAAAAGAAACTGAAGAGAATTGAAGAAACGTTCTAATCTAATAAAATACAATAAAATACACAATATATTGACCATTAAATTAAATAAACTAAATATTATTTTAATAGAAAGGAACTATGGCATTAGTTTGTGGCTTAATTTCTCATGGATTTGTGGGTGTATGTAAATGAAAGTGGATAAGTTTCATGTTCATTTTAATACTCTTTGGGGAGTTAATGATTCACACACATCATGGTCTACTAGGTTAGCAAAATTTGGTCTAATGTTATTGAACCTAAGAAATGTTTCTTTAGGTGTTTTTGGTTGAATAAGAAGGCTGTTATAGGGGACATTTTATATGCTAATCATAGTTCTTGTTTAGTTTGCAGTGTCAAAGAGTCCCTTGAGCATGCTTTTTTGAAGTGTTTGTTTGCTAAGCTGGCTTGAGACTGTTTTTTGCCTCTTTGATCTGTTTGCGAAGGGATCAAGGTCATTAATTGGTTTGATATCTTGTATGGTCATATAAATGATGCTAAGTTTTCTTCCAAAATTATTATTAAGGTCTGGATGATCTGATCTACAGAAGTTTTGTGATATTTGTCAACATGCAGAAGTAAGCATATTTTGTAGCGTGTTTGTGGGAGTGTGCAGAAGTAATGTCACATTTATTTCCTTGCAGCTTTATAAGCAGGTTGGAAAAAATGAAGATGAAATTCACAAGATGTGTCCAAGATGGGTACCTTTGATGATTGTCCTATCTCTTCTTCTCCAGAGTGGTGTCTCAGAAAATCTATGACATATACCATTCAGGCTCTTGCAAAAAAGATTGAAATCATTATTGTAAAAGAAGAAAAGGTTGTCAATGAGAGAAAGAGTGATGTTTAAGTTAGTCTTCTGGTGGAATATGGTATGTATAGACGTCTTTGTTCAAACATGTTCTATATGTGGGACTCACATTTTGTTATAGAGATGGTATATAGTATGCCTGCCCTTTTTATCCTGGCAGACCTCTATGATGGTTACTGGGCTTATTGGAGCACTTAGCTTTTCTGGATTGAAGATAGCTGCACTTTTTGGTTTATAGTTGTGGTTTAAGCTTTGGTTTACAGTCAGTCCCTCTTTGTCAGGTTTTGTAAGAATTGCTGCTTGTTAAGCTATATTTATACACTTATTCAATATAACGAAAAAGAAAAGAAAAAAGCCACGAAACAATAGCAGAGTTTACAAGAATCAGAATCTTCAACAAGAATAGATGATTTAGCATCCAGAATTGAGAAAACCTTCTCCCTGGAATTGTAAGTATCCACCAACATTGTTTTTAGTGAAGGGTTATATGTGGACACTGGAGCAACAAGACACATGACCTTAAACAAGAAGTTGCTCAACAGACTTCAAGAGCAAAAGGATGGCATACAGGTGAAGTTGGGCAATGACGCCACTTGTCCACTTACCAAACTAAGCTGAGTCTCTTTCTACATGCCTTTAGGTGATGTTCTTGAGTTAAATATTGTGTTGTATGTCACTGGTCTAACAAAGAGTCTTCTTTCAGCTTCTTTCCTGGCATATCTAGTGTATCATTGAGTTTGATGGTCAGTAAGTGATCATTACAAAATGCAGCCTTGAACATAGTTGAGTTTTAGCCAAAGGAGTTCAAGATGATGACTTTTACAGGCTACTTGTTCACTCAGTCAAACAGGTATGCAAAGATGCCATGATGGAGGAGTGTCCTAGCAGCTTTGTTGAGAGAGTTTCTAAACTTTCCATGGAATCAATGATTGATTATATGCATGTAGCTAATGGGAGTATTGGAGAGCACTTCGACAAATAATTGTCAAAGAATTCTCTCAAAAAGAGGAAGTTCACCTTGATGAGACTCTTCATCTTGTTGAGCCTTTTTCTTTAGTTCCTAGAGGCTTTGAGGTGCATGGGCAAGATACTCGTCAACTCAAATTGAAGAAAGCCTTGTCTGAGCTGATGCATGCACTGTGAGTTTGATATTTCAGGATCGATGAGTTTTTACTCAAGTTGGGATTGTTGAAATATGGTAGCTTTGGTCAGATATAGAAATGATGATCATATGTGTGTGTATATATATATGTCAGTATGTCAGTATGTACACATATATATATTAACTGTATACATCATCATTTATATCGAAATCTACAACATTCCAAGTATATTATCGATCTGCATTTAGAGGTTATTAATTGTGGATTATTAGCATTTCATGTTTCATATAGGATCACGATCGAGCATCATTATCGGTGATCATTTCCAGATTGGATATTGTTTATTTGTGCAAGATAAAATCAGATCGAACTTAGTAAGCATTTATGTTTATTAAGTAACTAATTCCGAATTGCTGATCGGGTGTTTAGTTTAGATGAAAAGGCACAATTCATGCAACATCTCATGAACGGACATGCCTCCACTTTGTGGAGACATGTCCGCTCACGGGATGTGTCTCTTCCTTATATATTTAATGTAGATCCGATCCACAATTGGAGACATCGAAATCAATAAATGTTCTGCTCTTGTAGATCGAATACCATTAAAGAAAATTCAGACTTGCTAAACTCTTGGAATTAACATGGTATCAGAGCCATGGTTAAAAATTCACAAGTCTGAATTTCTTAATCTATATCCCCTTCCAGGCGCATACTCCACCAGTTCAAATGCAGCCGGGAGATTTCCGATGGCATGATGGCTGCATAGCCTCTGGCTCTCGCCATCCTTATACACCACTGGTACACTCAAGAAGGATTCAATTATTTGAGAGTTATTCGATTATTTGAGAGTCATTCATCTTATGTTATTTGCAAGAAAATCAGGATATTTGGGGAAGACCGTTTATGATTAAATAAGTGCGTGTGGTTACTGGGAAGCTTTCGGTGAAGCAGCCTAAATAATCAAATGTTGTGTACAAGCCAGTCCGCGAGGTTGTGGTACTGGGTATTTGTAGTTTAGCGTCAACTTCTAGGAATTCCAGATAACGTATCTTAATGGGGTTCTATTCAGTCTGTTAAACATAAAATATATTTCTGCACTTTTCCGCACTTCAGTGAAGTATATCTACATACATATTGCTTAAAGTTGGAATTCGTATTCTCAATGAGAGCAGGAGACTAAAAGCATATAAGGAAATGGGCACTCAGGAATAAAGCAAAGGGGATCAAGAAACGTGTGAAGCAGAGAAGGATCGTGGAAAATAAAGAATCCTGGTCGGGTACAAGAGAAGCGTCAAACTCAGTTGTATTCAAGTGTGTACTCTATGATTGTAATTGTATTCGAGTGTATTCGAGTATATACTCTGTGACGCATTTGTATAGCTTGTGACCTTGAATTCAAGTATGTACTTCATGACAGATGTACTCTAATACATGACGGGGAAGACAAAGTCATCGCTAGGCATATTAAAGGATGGTATCGAGTAAACAAGTCAAATCATGGATGTATTAATCACTGAAGGTTACAAGGATATTGCAAATGTCTGAGAAAAAAGAAATGATTGGGGTTTTACACGGGAACTCATGGAGTGGAGTTAAAGATATAAGTGTTTGTATGCTCCGCGCTAACAGTTTGTGTGAGGGAAAAAGCCATTTGTATTTCATCTCTCCCAATGAATCTATGAATAGAGACGTGAAGGCCTAGAGCAATTATATCGTTGCATGATCGGGTGGTATGAGGTTGACGTTGGGCATTCGATTTGCATTTGAGGAAGGGAAATTATAAATATATATTCATATAGTGTCGTGTCAATCTTAACCATCATCAAAATAGGGGTAATCTGGAGATTGATATTTATTCCTCGTCCCATGCATATTGTCACGACAAGACGTTGAGGGAGTCTTTCGGGCTTCTCCTGAAATTACTACATCTATTCTCTTTCGCGGAAGACTGAGTTAGAGCGAATAATATATTCGCCAGCACAGTCGACTATTTTTGAGGAATCCGGCTATATTTGGGAAGGTGATCAAGACTACGCTTTTGCCATCGTTGACATTTCAAGTGCGGATAAGCTAAATTTATCAAGCTGAGAATAATAATCCTTATGAAGGGGCGATTTGTG
Source organism: Sequoia sempervirens (assembly GCA_007258455.2). Classification (NCBI taxonomy): domain Eukaryota; kingdom Viridiplantae; phylum Streptophyta; class Pinopsida; order Cupressales; family Cupressaceae; genus Sequoia; species Sequoia sempervirens. The sequence continues at coordinate 7,404 of VDFB02378553.1, read as the reverse complement.
AGTTGTTCCTTGGGTGTTTCACTGCTGTCATCACAGTGTTTATAGTTGCATGTTGCCATACAATTGCATAAACATATTGCTACCTGTCTAAAAAATACGATTCTATCACTGGAGGAAATATCTATTCGGAGCCGTGTTCGGGCTTGAGTGGCCTTGAACCTAACGAAGGAAGATTGTCGATCGAGATAAGTATCCTTTTGTTTAGATTTTTGAAATCTAGGGTAAAATTTCAGTTTGCTAAGTTGTGCAAATCTGACTTTGGTTATTTTAATCATGTGTGTTTAGTCAAAATTGCAGTTTCTCTTGAATAAGAGATCTTTGTGACAAGATCCTATGGAGATACCTCTATTCCTTGCAATTGTGAAGATCTCTGAGTGTGACTCTCAGATGAAAAGAGAACTGCATATTTTCGTTGTGATTGGATGATCACTTCGATAAAATTCTCTTTGTGTTTGGACTGCAATGTTGCCTTGAGAAAGCTGGTCCAATATTGAATATGCTGGCTGCATAATGTGTGTTGTGCAGATTCTCTTTTGTTGTACTGAGATTTGCACTCTCGAGAGGAGTAAAAGATGGAAGGAAAATTTATATCAGAATTCAATAAAGATAAGTTTCTTTATCCCTTCATTCTGATCCTTTGATATATTTCGCTTTAGGTTGATTTACTTATTGTTGGCGTTTAAATTCGCACCTCTGGAATGCGGATTTGAAAACGGACAGCTATGCACAGATAAACTGCTCTTCAAATTAGGAGGGGAAGCTCCCTCTTGCTGATGGTGTTTGAAAGAAAGTAAACTAAAACTAAGTTGCCTATCTTTTTGGATCAGCTTAGAGCACAAGGTTTTTTAAACACAAACGCCGCAGCTGAGATTTTCTGATAAGAAGTTCAACTACGACTAACTTAGACTAAAGACGTTCCTAACCTCTCAAGTAATAGCAGAGCAAGAGAAGTTAGAAATTAACAAGGCAGATTTTCTGACAAAAATACTTTAACAATCTCTCTCTCAACAAACACCTACACACTTCACTGTAAGCTGAAATAAAGATCATGAAAGCATAACATAGATAACGGAAATCTGAGATTTTAGACCAAGGCAAAAGAGGCTCATGATTTTATTACTCAAATCTCTAATAAAACTCCCTTCTAACATGCCTTGAATAAGAAATTGCAGCTAAGGAGGCTTGCAAACTTATTCTTAACACAATAGAAAACAGCAATCTCACTAACTCCTTGTTGGCTAAAGAGGCTCAACAATTTGCTTATCACAATACAAATATGAACAATGCCCGAACATGAATAGAAGGCACAATAGGCTGTTTGTTCTCATAAACACCCGGTTAAAGAAACCTAAATGAGCAAAGGCTCTTATTTATAGAAGCGAGGAGTAGGGAACCCTAGAATCTCCTTGCTTTCCACAATCTAGGAGAAAGCTTGCTTCGACAAGCAAGCTTTATTACTAAATCTAGAAACAAGATAACAGCAAAACCCTAAAGAGAAGAAGCAGAAAAAGCGGAAGCGTAATGTACATCTTATCTTCTTTCTACATCCTCAAGAATGGATGGTATTCCAAGAGCCGAAGCGGGAAAAGAAAGCACCTAGAAGGGTTGCTTTAAAAACCGATCCATCAGCTAGAGTCTAAGATCGTGTCGGTTAAGTTACATCTATACCATCAACGACAAAACACCGCTTTTCAAGAATATCTTCGGCATCTTGAATAGATCTTAGGAAATCTTCAATCTCATTGGCCGCTTTATTGAACTTTGCTGACATCACTGAAATATGACCTATCCTTCCGCCAACTGGGCTGCAACTTTGAACAACGTTCTGGAACTGATTTTGCACCTCCTCAAGCGCGACATAAGAACCATCTTCAAGACTGTACTGAGAGGGGATCTCTATGACAAATTCACTGATGAAAAGGAGAGCTTCAACCACCCTTTGTCTGTAGGCGATGAATTCTTCAGATATCCTCTCATAGGTTTTAACTTTGAAAACATGACGCTCTCTCCATGTAAGGATTTGTCTTCTATGCTCCTTCGAAACTGCTGAACCGTAGGCTGTGTCTAAATCAGCAATGATAATCTCATGCCTAGGTTTTACTTCAGCCCATGTTTGTTCAAATCCTTGGATGCTTTGACGAAGTTTATGAGCATTCTCTCTCAACTGGAACCTCCGAGCCAAGATCTCCTTTCCTCTGACAATGAAGCTCTCGATCCACTCCTGAGTCTCTTTCCCACATATGACCAGCTGTCTTAACTGATGGTGATCAGCTGGTGTCTCTAAGACCTGGGGCAGCAACTGAGTTGTTTGTGAAGAACCACGAGCAAGGTTAGAAATAAAAAGCTTAAGCTGCTGATTTTCGGCCTTGAGGGCTGCCTTGTCTTCTCCATCTTTCAACACTCTTTCATGTAGGTTTTCGGATACAACTTTGAAGAGACTCAAATCTGCATGTCTGGTATTTCTACCAAGATTAGCCTTGACCATTACAAAATCATCCATGTTCACCTCATCTCTATTCTTATCTTCTGGAGACACAGCAGTCTCTACGACAATCTCGTTATCAGGATTCCTATCAAAGTGAACTTGCTTCTTTGCCTTCTTCTTAGGAGGTTCCTGATAAATATTATCGAGATCATCAACACTCACTTGATATGAAGGCCTTCTCCTAACCCTTCCTAAGGAGTTCTCAAGCCAAGACACCGTAGTATCTTTACTGACTTCCTCAGGAGGTACTGCTGCGATCTCTTCATCATCTTCGATATCAAGATCAATATGAATTGGTGACGAACCCGTCAAAGGTACAGGAACATGTGTTGAAGGTGGCTCCTCTGCTTCATTCTGAGGTATGGGCTCGTCAAGAGGAACTTCTGAATCAACCGTAGGCTGTTCCTGTATGACTATGCCTGGGAAATCCAACCTTCTCTTTACATTTTTATTTGATCTACATCCTTTGACGCCATCTTGAGACTGACTTTTACCCTTTCCTTTTGACTGTGCTGTAGAAGAAGAGGGAATTATCCTTGGCGGCTCTGCTACTGTAATAGAGTTCTTCCTTTTAAGCACTAAGAAAACCTTACTATACTCAATGACTTGTCTTTTTCTGTCTTCAACTGAAAGAGATTCCTTGTTTGCCCAATTAACTTGTGGAAGAGGCTGATCCTTGATTCTTTTCTGAGTGTACATTGGTAGAAGAACATCTTCATCATCATCAGAGAGCCCTTCTATATCTTCATTTAAGCAATCTTTCATCTGATGGAGAGTCAACCTGCTGTAACTACGCCTTCGCACTTCAAACTCATCTGCACAGTTAGCCCAAAAATCTTCAAGTGCGGGTATGTGATTGTAGTTCTTCTCCAACCGGCCAGCGTAGACACCATGAGGATCAAATGACCGCCTCTCACTGTAGGGTTTGAGACCAAATTTATCTAATTCTTCTCCAATTGTCTTGGCATCTGCAGCAGTCCTGCATGTATAAATACCCAAACCTAATGGAAAGTGAAGAGAGGGTTTCTTTCTATTTCTCAAGACTGTGTGGACACCGTGAGCTTGCCTCAAGAATTCCATGAAGATGACCTCATCTGACGGATACCTTGGCAACATTAGCGGGGCACCTGAATAACCATAAACCCTGAGATAGGTAAAGGTAGGAAACTGTATAAACCAATCTGCCCATTCCGCCATTGCTGCCCTGGCAACTGAAGATATGCGGACGTGCAATTCATTGTCTAAGTCACGCACCGTGTACATCAAGAATGCCTCGTTCACCCTTTTGTAGTGGTGCAACGACTTTGTGAATTCCAACTGGGGATAATAATTATATATGTGTTGAACGCTCAATGACCCCTCGGTGTTCAATCCTCTGAATTGACCTTGATAGGCCACCAAATAGACTAGATATGACACCATGTGGAATACATGAAACTGGAAATATTCTGTTATTTGTTGATGTAGGCAGTCACTAATCAAAGTAGGCCAATCATAAAACTCGGTTTTCTTCATAATGTGAGGTATGGCATAAAACATCCAAGGTTGGAACTTGGTGGCATCCTCGGAACCAATGACCCTGTTGAGCAAAGTGATGATGATGGCAACTTCGTCCTTGAACTCCCCTCGTCCGACATTCTTGGGCAATGTCTTATGTTTTTCTTTCATCCATCTCTGGGCAATCTTCTTGCTGTATTTGTCCTTATGCATATTCCACATCTTTTCACACTCATCCCTCGAAAGAGTTACACTTTCAGGCCATGGGGGAATGGACAAACACTTTTCAACCATGTCGTTTTTAAATCCTAAATCAACCCGCCATCTGGCCGAATTTGATCTCCCTTAGTAGCCGGTTTTAATGCTTAATGCAAGCGACACGAACTCAAGGCTCGGAATCGAGCAGGTTTGTACTGACGCGGTGAAGTCCGCACGACCCAGTTCCTCGATTGAAGCTGCCCGGCTTCCTTCCAAGGCGCGGTAGGTCTAACACCGGCTCGGCGATGATGCAAGTCCGCCTCTACCGCTTTTGATGTAATTGTGAAAAGCGCTGATTCGGACTGAAAACATTAGGAAGTGTACCCATTTCGTGAACTTGAAGAATGACTCAGAACTCGCCTCGTTCAAAGCCTTGTGCAATTTCTATTTTAGAATGCTGATTTTTGTGCTTCAACCTGACTACCTTTTGAGAATTTTCTCGGTGATATGGGCCTTGTTCAATGACGCATACAAGACAAACCTGCATCGGGTCCGCTTTTGGCAAATCTTGAATTTGATCGAAAAAAGCAGCAAACCCCTACTTTCACTCTTCCCCTAAAAAAGCCGCGGGGTGACCGGTTTTGTCTGGATATCGTTAGAAATGGACCCAGTTGATTGGATTTGCAAAACTCTGACGTTTGATTGAAAAAGCAGCCAACCCTAGGTTTTTGGAAAAAAGCTGCGATATGGGTTTTCTTCAGAAGACTGATTGGAAAGGACCCAGATGGTTGAATTTTGAATGCACTGAGGTTTTCACTGACATGCAAGATAAAAGCACTTGCTGCAACTTGATGAAGTTCTCGAAAAATTCTTCAGAAGGTGGAGGCAAAAAGACCCAGATGACTGAAAAATTGAAAGCCTTGGCCTCCTGCTTGAAAAACTTGATCTTCTGGAACAAAAAGCTTGAAAGAACAATGGTTTATGCTTGCTGGTCTGAAAAATCTGATGTAAAACCAGCAACTATGGATTCTTTAATCACAAAAATTCTTCAAACTTGCTGCTCCAACTTTCTCCTCTGGATGCTACCTGCAAAAATAATGAAAAATACATTGAAAAGAAGTGTTAAATAGACTTAGGGTTCGATTTTAGGTTTTGCTTTTTTTTCTGCTTTTATTTTCAAAACCCTAAATCTTATCTTCTCAAGTTTGGACGCCATCTTCTTCTCAAGCAAATTTTGAAATTTGAAAATCTTGAAAAATCTTCTAAGGCATGAAGGTTTGGGCGCCTTTCTCCAAGAGGGGCGCTCAACTTCACCAGTGTTAGTCAAAATTTCCACTTTTTCAACTTTTCTCAATTTTAACATGCCACTTCGCCACTGATTTCCCGTTGACAGATCAACCCGACAGAGGAGCTGAGTGATTCACGGCGAAGCCTGACTGATTCTGAAAAAGATGTTTTGGAGGCACCTCCTGCTAAAAACTTGATTTCGACCTCCGAATTCACGGGAGGCTTTTCCTTCTAGGGGCGCCCAACTTCTCCAGTGTTAGCCATTTTTCTGATTTCCAAGCTCTTCATTAACTTCTCTTCGACAGATGATCTTGTCAAATTTTGAGCTTCGGACGTCGGATTGCTGAATGTTTGTGCTCATCGCGAAGCTGACTGAAAATGAAAAGGGGTCTTCTGGAGACACTTTTGCCAAAAAGTGAACTTTCACCCTTCAAAAGGTTGGGCGCCTATCTTGACTGGGGGCGCCCAGTTTACTAACACTTAGTTTATTTTTTGACTTTTTCACTCTTGCTTTGAATTTCTCTTTTCACCTCTCGTCGAACCCTCTGTTCAGCCTTTTGAATCTGATGACTGCGAGCTCCGTTTGTCGTGCTAAATAGCTCACTGCAAAGCCAGTTGGATTCTGAAGACATCCCGTTATAGCTTCGATTGCAAATTCCTCTGTTTGCACCCTTGAAAAGTTGGGCGCCTTTCTCTTCTTAGGGCGCCCAGTTTCTCCAGACTTAGAAAAATTTTCAATTTATTCAACTTCAAGTTTCAGATTTTCACTTTATACCTTCCGCTTTGACTTGAATTTGCTGGTGACTGGATCGTTAGATGCTCTGTCGGGGATATCCATCGCGAAGTCGACTGAACAGTGAACAACTTTCATTGGAGACCGTAACCCTAATTTCTTCATCTGATGCCCTAAAAAGGTGGGCGCCTTTCTTCAACTGGGGCGCCCAAACTCAGCAGACTTAGAAAATTTTCATGACTTTTCACTTTTCTTCCTCGAACTCGCATGTTCATCGTTTTACCTTCATTGGAATTTGAATGCCGAATCGACTGGTACTTCTGGATGACCTCCATTGATGACCTCTAACTCCGTGATATGCTTCAAAAGTCGGGAATAGACCCAAGAGGGCAAAACCGATTATTTTAAGATTCTCACCGCACTGCAAATTTAATAATGGACATATTTTGAGCCAATCAAAATCAGTTCTGACTCGCCTGACCAACTTTCTATTTTTAGAAATTTTCATTTTGTGAAAATTTTGCCGCATCCGCTTTCAAAGAAACCTGTGAAACCTTAAAACGTAAGTACTATTTCGAAAATTTCTAAAATAGCGCTTTTCCTAAAAATTTAGGGATGAAAACTCAGATCCTGGTTTCCTTTAGGTTAAGCCGCTCTTAGCGCACTCCATATCAGTCAAATTGAAAATTTTGTGTTTTAACCCTCCATGCAAGACATGCACACCCAAATTTTGACCTTTTTTGACTGTTTTGACAAGACTATTACTCATTTCTTCAAAATGTCTAAGTGTAACAAAAATTTTAATTTTGGGGTACAACACTTATTCATGTTTTAATATTGTTCATAAATTCTTATGTATTCATATTATAGCCTGAGATAGTAAACCTTGTATGATTCTAACTTTAATATTTCTTTGGATAATTATAAACTGTTAGTAATCTCTCTCTAAAATGCTTTCAGCACAAGGTGATGAGAGATTGCTTAGTGATGAAAAGCCCGAGGCATCTTGTGAGGAAGTCATGCCGACCAAAGAAATGATCAAGCGTGAAGTTACAACTTGCAACCATGGGACTAAGTTGGTGGCTAGAGGGAGTTCACTTCCAGAAGTCTTCTTTGCAAGCTCTGAAGCAGGGATCAAGAGGGAGTTATGTGACTCACTAAGAAGAAGTGTAGGTTGCAATGTTGCAAGGCCAAGTCTTAAACC
>VDFB02378551.1:0-47776 GCA_007258455.2 Sequoia sempervirens | reverse complement strand
ATCTCCGAGGATTGGAGGCATCGGATCGTTATTGAGTATGCTAAGAACCCATGGGCTTCTAGCATTATTGATGGGACAGAGCAGGATAGTGGGTACACCGTTGTAGATGACTTGATCATTTACAAGGGGCGGATTTTTCTGGTTCTTGGTTCCGAGTTGAGGGATATAGTTTTGAGAGGCTTTCATGATCTTCCTATGGCGGGCCATCCCGGGTACTACAAAACATATAAGCTGGTTTGGGAACGGTTTACTTGGAAAGGGCTGAAAACTGATGTTCTTCAGTATGTTCGAGAGTGTTCTGTTTGCCAGCAAAACAAGCAGGAACACACATATCCTGCTGGGTTGCTTCAGCCACTTCCGATACGTGACAGGAAGTGGGAGTGTATCGATGGACTTTATCATGGGTTTGCCGAAAACCCAAGGTAAAGATTGCATTTACGTACTAGTTGATCGGTTGACCAAATATGCACACTTCTTCCTTATTACTACTACATTCACAGCATCGCAGACTGCAGAGCTCTTCTTCAGAGAGGTATTCCGGTTACATGGGTTGCCCCCACTCCATAGCCGTATAGCACGGTTCATGAGCAACTTTAAGCGTGAGTTGTTCGTTCGCGGGACCAAACCTAATAATCGAAAGTACCGCTACCATCCACGCACAGTATTGAATGCACGGAAATTGTCAATAAGTGGGTGGAAGGTTACTTGCGCAATTACATAGCTGGACAACAGAGAGCTTGGGTGAGGTGGATATACCTCTGTGAGTATTGTTATAACTCTACTCACCACATGACGATATAGATGACGCCCTTCATGGCATTGTACGGGTATGAGGCGCCCAACCTTTTGGATCTGATATTGAGTGATAGTAGAGTGCCGAGTGTAGGAGATATGATGCAGAGTCAGCAGGACATTTTGAGGTCTCTCAGAGACAATATCCAGCGGGCACAGAATCAGCAGAAGCAGTATGCTGATCAGAAGAGGGTTGAGCATTCTTTTGTAGTGGGTGATATGGTGTATCTTATGTTGCAGCCGTATCGTCAGTCTACTCTGCGGAAGAGTGGTGCGGAGAAGTTGAAACCTCGTTACTATGGTCCATTTCGTGTTATCAGACTAGTGGGCGAGGTTGCATATGAGTTGGACTTACCAACAGATAGCAGGGTTCACAACATGTTTCACGTTTCTCGCCTGAAGAAGGCATTGGGTTAGCATGTGACACCCTCTCCAGTTTTGCCACCCCTTGATGATGAAGGGAAATTGATACTAGTACCTGAGGCCATTCTCGAGATGAGAGAGAGACACCTTCGGAGGCAGGTGATCAGGGAATATCTGATCAAGTGGAGAGATTTGCCAGTTGAGGATGCTACATGGGAGTCCGAGGAGATTTTACAGCATCCAGAGTTGAGATTGCTTGAGGACAAGCAATTTCAGGGAGGGCGGACTGTGATGTCCCCTTCCTAGTCAGTTCAGCTGGATTGTGGTTAGCCTATCATTCTGATCCTCGTAGGCTGACAGATGTGTGTAGAGGGTCATTTGTGGCAGTTATCCGGTGTTCGGGAACATTACTCTTTCAATTGATTCAGGTTGGGCCTTTGCAGAGTCTTTCAGAGAGGTTTTTCAGATACTTACTATTTATAGTAAGTCAGGTAGGCGGAAGCTGCTATTTTGGGCAGGGCACCTGGTTTAGCTGGTTAGCTCAGAATCGACCCAGTTTGTCAGTTTGATGGATAGATGGAAACTAATGGAGCATTTAATGATTATTAAATAATTAATATTTTGACTTTATGTTATAAAGTCACTTTATTAATATATTTAAATATTAATATTTAATGGCATATTATAAAGTATTTTTAATACTTTATAATAAAGAGGAATATTTATTGTAATGAATAATTATTTATTCATTAAAAGATGGACGCCATTTATTTAATATTTTTTCCTAAGTTAAGAAGGGCGAATTTAATCATTTATTTAAATGATTATTAAAAGATGCTTGGGTCGAATTTTTGAGAGGTTATATATATACTGCCAAGACAAATCGAACTCTTATGTTATTTGTCTTATTCTCTCTCTGAGTATTGGGGTTTGCGAACCTAGGGTTTCAACAGACATTCAATTTTGAGGAACGTTCCCTCTTCGAGATCTGACATACTGAGGCTGTGAAATACCAGTTGAAGATTGTCCATCAGCGTGGCTTTATCCAGAAGTCATATAGAGCTCATAGTGAAGTTTTTCATTCAGTATTTGGTTCTATTGTTCATCAGGAAGAATTGCTTTTAGAGAGTATCAGTGTTTTGCATCTGGCACATTTCCCAAGAAAAGGTACGGCTGCAATTAATGCTGCTGACAGGCCGTACTTGCTGCAGAAAGGACATCTTTTCTCTGGCATCCAAAACGCCTATCTTTTGAGCCTCCAGTCTTCATTATCTTGGGCGCACCAGCAAGGGAAATCTATTTCAGCTGTTATCTAGGAAGAAAAATCAAGATCTAAGCTAGGCCGTACATTTCTTCATTCTTCCAAGCGGCTGCAAGCAATAGCCAGGTTCTTTTAATAAATTCATTTGTTCACTTCTTCTATTCCGGGAAGCATTGTAGTTGTTCAATAATGATAATAAAATCATCTGCCATTGCTTTGGGAGTTATTTGATGCATTGCTATTTATTTATTAATTTTATTGCATTTATTTCTCAAAATCGCAAATTCCTTATTGCTGCAAAAAACCATAAAAAAATCATAAAATCTCAAAAACAAACAAAACCTTACATAATCAGCCAGTGATTGGGTTGAGAGACACCTGGTCTCTTACAGTCCACAAATTTCCGAACAAACATTATCGTGTGAGTGCAAAATCTGGTTGATTTTGCTTGAATCCAGCTAGGGCAAATAGTTTCACTACCGAAATCGGATACCCTTAAGGTTTTCATCCTAAGGTTTCAAACTCCGAAAAGCTTCTCAAAATACCAAATAGAATAATAAGCATGCATGCCTCAAATGAGCTTTCGCATCCCTTTTTATTTCTATCCAGAGAAACTTCTAGAATCCCTTTTGAAATTTCCCACTCAAGACATTAAACTCTTTTTAATAAAGTGAATTTATAAATGCCTTTAAATATTTCCTTTGCGTCACTTTATAACATCACTTTAATCTAACTATTTAATATTACCTTTTTAAATGTACTTTTTACCAGGCAATACCAAATAATTAAATTAATTAATTATATTAAATTCTGTGGTGGCGGGTCAGAAATCGGGGACATTACATTTTCTGAATATTACATCAGCTGTATAATTTGTATGGAATACATTTAACATTTATCTATTCAAGCTTGCAAAAATCATTGTTTGTAATAGAAATTGTGAAAAGGGGTGCATTATACATGTATGGTATGAATCCTTTATAATATTTTGAAAACAAACTGAAAGCAAACAATAGAGCAGCTAAGTGGAAACTGTATGACGAAATGCCTATGTCAATGAAAGTGAGAAACTGAAAATATTTTACATACAAAATTGCACTGGGATATTTCACTATGTTGAAATGCCAATGTCTTATTCTTTGACATTTTTCGCTTGTTGGAGAGATCTTATCACTTAAGTTCTCATAAAAAATAGAAAAATAGTATATGTCATTATTCCTTTTGCATTGAATGCCATATATACCAATATATCCAAGAAGCCAACTCATACATTATATTGTATTATGAGATCATATTTATTTCGAACTTGCTAAAATAGAAGAATGACATGTTTTCCATTTCATTGAAGGGTTAGGTTTGGGAATGGTTTCTAGATTGTAATACTTTTGAAAACCCACATATATAGTATAATATTAGAATCTAACATTCCTAGTCTCTTTATTTGCAGGGAGGTTCACTTTTGGTATTTGCATCCGGAACAGGTGCAAGATACATCTCTCATTGATGCATATAAAGGGTTGCTTTCATCAGAAGAATATGCACAAATTTTGCAATTGGAGGGAAAGCAGATTCAAAAACAGGCATTGCTTGCTCGTGTCTTGGTGCGCACTACTCTTGCAAAATGTAGGATTCAACGGGATTAGCATTTTCTTTGTTTTCACTTAATTTTTCTTGGCTAATTGTATATGCTTTTGCTTTTTTGGATTGTACTGAAACCTTTGTACTACAAAATTAGGTAAAACATATATAGGTGCAAAAGTTTACATCAATGTTGTATGAAATATGCTAACCAATTTTTTCAATGAATTAACACACATAACCAGCACTTAATCAACTCGGTTAGCGTTAGCTCCAAATAGAAAACTGAACTTGAAATGAACTCACACCAAGAATGCACACTCAACCCCAATGAGGGATAGGTGTTGTCATATGGCGGAGGAGCTAAATGAAAATACTTGAAAGAAAATTACTCAACGTCAAGAATGTGCACTCAAGATCCCACTGAGGGCGAGGTGCTAACATATGACGGAGTGTTGAATTGAAAAAACTAGAAACTGATAGGCGGATAACCAACCATGATGAGCATTTCCACACTACCACCAAACAGTGGGCGGAAAAGATTACAATTTAAACAATTCATCCGCTGCGGCGGGCATCCACAGAATTGTGGGAATTCACCACTTGAAAGTGGGTACAATGATATAACAAATTCTTTCTCCGCACTGGCGGTAAACCGTCCAGGGGTAATTAATTAGAATTTAATCAAGTAGTTGTAGCAATAATAATGGGTTAGATTAGTACTACTAATCAAAACCTTACAATTCAAAGGACTGCAAAAACATGAATTACAATGATAGAGAAATGAGATAAGAAGATAAAAATGAATTCCAATAATGTTCTTTGCTTTCCAATGACAGGAATATGATTAAAACAGGAAGCTTATAAATCTGATGTAAAATCCTGAGTTCTGGAAATTCATATCAGCAAACTGGAAATCAGTAAAATACTCATAACTCACTCATTTCACCTCCGAATTGATTGAAGTCTTTTGCAAAGGTCTCTCAGGAGGTAGGCGCCCAAATTCCAAGCACCAAACAGCAGCAAATTCCAACTCATATAAACTTGCACAATTCCCAATGTTCTTAGAAAGGTACGGCCCTCTTGGGAGGGGCGATTTTCATTTAAAAATCAGACACTTGCAATTAAATTCCCAAAATTAACAGGAAGGGTCGCCCAAGGACAACAAATAGATTGGTGAAGTACCCAGAACCAATTTCAAACTGGAAAATAAACTATGAATAAAAATCACCTTCAGCAGTAGATGAAACAGCAAACCAAAATTGCCAAAATCTCCAGAATTCTTCAATCAAATGAGCTCAATCTGCTAGTCTGATGTTGAGAAGCAGCAATGTAGCCAACTAGGTGTTATATTGCAAACACGAAATTGGACGAAAGGCTAGGAGGTTGACATCCTCGAAGCAATATATCAATTGTCATTCCGACAGCATAACTTTAGCATAATTTTCATGGATGAAAAGCTGGAGCAAAAACCTTCAATAAATAAGAGCACACAAACTCTCCAAATTCCTGAGAAGCAGACCAAAAGACACAGGAGACCCTTCAAATTCCCAAAACAATCATCTTCTCAAGATGGCGTCCAATTTGCTTAAGGAGAATTTCACTTTATTTCAAAATTCTCATTTTATAAAGTGGCGTCCACTTTTTCCCAAGGAATAATGTTCTTAATAAAATAATAAACCTCTTCATGAAGGCGTCACCCTTCCAAGTCCCCTTTTTAATTACAACTTAAAGTTGTTCATCTAGGCCAAGGGGGTCAACTGCATAATATAACCTTAATGCCTTATTTTAACATAAAAATGCCTTAAGAGGTCAAATAAGAACTGCAAATAAATGCTCCAACTGAAAATGAAGTACTGAAAGCTGACAAACTCCATACTGCTTAAAATAGAATTTACCATAAATAGTAAACTCTCAGAAAATGCCGAGGAACCTCAGAACTGGAAACCCTAATTTTACCTCATACATGCCTACAGGCTTCCGGAATAGGCGGATGAGTGTCAGAACAAATTACTGATGAGAAGGGGACATTACAGTCCGCCCTCCTCGAAATTGCTTGTCCTCAAGCAACTGAAAAGATGGATGCAACAAAATCTGTTCTCCTTCCCATGTGGCATCTTCAATAGGCAAATTCCTCCATCTAACCAAATATTCTTTGATTGTCCTTCTCCTCAAAGAACGCTCTCCAGTTTCAAGGATTTCTTCAGGAATCAACACCAACTGACCTTCCTCATCCAATGGAGGTAATTTTGATGTAGCCACCACGTTGTGTCCAATTGCCTTCTTGAGGCGTGACACATGAAAGACATTATGTACTTTGCTTTCAGCTGGAAACTCCAACTCATAAACAACTTCACCAATCCTCTTGGTGATTTTGAAAGGACCATAAAAACGTGGCTTCAACTTTTCTGCACCACTTTTCTTGAGAGAAGATTGTCTATATGGCTGAAGCCTCAAATAGACCATGTCCCCAACTTCAAAAGACCTCTCAATACGCTGCTGATCAGCGTATAACTTCTGCTGGTTTTGAGCTTGTTGCAGATTTTCTTTGAGAGATTTCAAGATGTCTTGGCTCTGTTGTAACATATCCTGTGCTTGTGGAGCTCTACTATCACCAAACACTAAATCAGCAAAATTAGTCGCTTCATAACCATAAAGAGCCATAAAAGGTGACATTTTAATTGACATGTGATAAGAAGAGTTATAACAATACTCTCCTAAATGAAGCCATTTAATCCAAGCTCTTTGCTGTCCTGAAACATAGTTTCTCAGGTAGCCCTCTAACCATTTGTTCACAATTTCTGATTGCCCATCTGTTTGTGGGTGATAACTAGTGCTTGGAGTAAGCACTGTCCCACTCAATCTGAAGATCTCTTGCCAAAAAACACTTAGGAACTTGCTGTCCCTATCACTGACAATAGTTTTAGGCAATCCATGCAAACGAAAGACCTCTCTGAAAAACAACTCAGCCACTTGAGCCGCTGTAAATGAAGTGGTAACAGCAACGAAATGAGCAAATTTCGTTAGTCTATCAACCATAACAAAAATACAATCACGTCCTTGCACCTTGGGCAACCCCGTGATGAAATCCATGGCAATACTTTCCCATTTCTGATTTGGAATGGGCAGAGGCTGAAGTAGACCAGCTGGATAAGAATGTTCATTTTTTATTTCTTTGGAAAATCGGACACTCTCTAATGTAGTTCAAGACTTCTTCTTTCAATCCTTTCCAAGTGAACCTTTCACGAATCTGCTTATAAGTCTTGAAAATCCCTTGATGACCAGCAAGGGGAACATCATGAAAAGATTGTAGAATCTTCTTTTTAAGCTTAGATTCTTGCACTAAAAAGATTCTATCTTTGTAGTAAATTATCCCATCAACCAACTTATACCTTTCATCAACCAAATGACCTTCTAGCAAGCTGGTTGCAAACTGATTTTTAACATAATCAGCAGCAATTAACTCCTTCCAATCTGCTGATAACTCACAAAGTGACTGCAAATGAGGCCTTCTTGAAAGAGCATCAGCCACTATATTATTTTTTCTTTGACATATTCAATGTCAAAGTCATATGCTTGGAGCTTACTTACCCACTTCTGCTGCCTTTCATTCAAATCCTTTTGGCGCATAAAATGTTTAAGACTATTGTGGTCAGTCTTAACAACAAATTTACTTCCCACCAAGTATTGACGGAATTTAGACAAAGCATGCATGATGGCAAGCATCTCTTTGTCATAAATAGAGTAAGTTTTTTCTGCCCCTCTCAACTTCCGGCTCTCGAAGACAATAGGATGTTTGTCTTGCATTAGAACAGCTCCAACACCTTCACCTGAAGCATCACACTATAATTCAAAAGGTTTTGTAAAATCCAGAAGTGCCAACACTGGACATGTACTCATGATTTGCTTAAACTTATCAAAAACTTCTTGTGCCTTCTTAGTCCAAAGGAAAGCTCCTTTCTTTGTAAGATCTGTGAGAGGTGCTGCTTGATGAGAATATCCTTTCACAAATCTTCTATAAAATCCACGTAACCCTAAAAATCCTCTCAAATGAGAAATATTCTTTGGAGTTGGCCAATCAAGAATGGCCCTTATCTTTTCTGGATCCACTTTTACACCCTTTGAACTGATAATATGGCCAAGATATAAGAGTTCTGTCAACCCGAACTCACACTTTGATTCTTTGGCGAACAAACATTCCGCCTCTAAAATACTAAGCACTTCTTCCAAATGCTTAAGGTGCTCTTCCCATGACTTACTGAATATGAGAATATCGTCGAAGAAGACGAGCACAAACTTCCTCAACTGCTGTCTAAAAATCTTGTTCATACAAGATTGAAATGTAGCTGGAGCATTCGTCAAACCAAAAGGCATGACAAGAAATTCAAAATGCCCAAAATGGCATCTAAACGCTGTCTTCTCTATATCCACCTCCCTCATTCTGATTTGGTGATAGCCTGAACGAAGATCAATCTTCGAGGAGAACATGGCCCCGTGGAGCTCATCAATAAGCTCATCAATCCTAGGGATTGGATATCTATTCTTGATGGTTTTCTGATTTAATGCGCGGTAGTCAACACACATACGCATTGTACCATCTTTCTTTTTGACCAGCACCACTGCAGAAGCAAAATGACTCTTGCTTGGTCTAATGAAACCACTTTCCAACAACTCCTTGATAGCTTTTTCAATTTCATCTTTTTGTCTCTTTGGATAGCGGTAAGGTGTAGTCATGACAGGTTTTGCTTCTTCTTCTAACTCAATCACATGCTCAGAACCTCTTTCAGGAGGTCTTCCAGGAGGTAGGCTTCCAAAGACTTTGCTCTTCTTTGAAAGTAAGGCTTGAATATCGGGATGATATTGCCTTTTCTCCTCTACCGGATCAGCTGGTAGAACCATACATTCCGCAGCCCATTCAACCTGATCGTGACGGATCAGCCTTTCCATCCTTTTCAAAGACACAATTTGAGGGCCTCCGTTTGACATCCCTCTTAGAACAACCTTCCTTCCATTAGACTAAAATTTAAGCTCCATGGTTTGCAAATTTAACATGATCTCACCAAGAGATCGCAGCCATTGTATGCCCAACACAACATCAGTGTCTCCAATTCCCACCGCATAAAAATCATCTTTAATCTCATGATTCCCTAATTGCATAGAGAGGTTAGGAATCTTCCTTGTGCAAGACATAGTAAAACCATCAGCAACCATTACTTTGAAACCATCAAATTCCTCAGTCTTCAAACCTTTTCTAGCAACTAATCCTTCATCAATAAAATTGTGAGTTGCTCCGGTATCAATTAGAGCAACTATCCTTTGTGAATTCACAACTCCATGAACCCGAAAGGACTCATTTTTTTGAAAACTTGATAGTTGGGCAAAAGCACTACCATCTCCCACCTCTTCGGACTTGTCTTCTGGATCTTCTTCACCTTCACTACCTGCTAATTCGTATTGTTGATCAGACGAATCAGATTCTGATCCATAATCAGAATAGCCCTCCATTCGATTTGCTTTGCCTCTTCCATAGCAATGGTGACCCTTAACCCAAGGATCACGACAAGTGTAACAAACTCCATCTTTTCTAAGTTGTTCTTTGAGCTCTTCTGACAATCTTGGTGGAAACTTCTTGGGCAGATTTGAAGAAGGCTTTTTATCTTTCTTATGGCTGAATGGTTTTGAGTGAAACTTAGGTCTTGGGGCTGCCAACTCCATGCTCCTAGCTTTCTTGATAGCTTCATCTAACGTTGGTGGATCAAATGCTTTGACCCAACCCTTCAAAGGCTCCATTAAACCTTCAACAAAAAGAACTACAAGTCTTCTTTTAGTAATGTTAGGCACCATTACTGACAACCTTTGAAAATCAGCCACATAGTTTTCTAGAGATCCTTGCTGTTTCAATTGTGCCAATTCTCTAAATCTTAATTCTGGATCTTTGGTATCAAACCTTTCAATCAACTTATTGGTAAACTCTCCATATGTGCGAACGAGGTTATGGCCAAGAGTGACCAAACCATGAGTCCACCATTCATGAGCTATCCCATCTAAATGCAAAGTAGCAAATTTGATAGCATCTTCTTTCGGCATGGGTCTGAGAGAGAGGTAGTTATCTAACTTCTGTACCCACGATCTGGCTGTACACTTATTACTACCATCAAAATGTTCCATAGTGATCTTTCCCAATGCTTGGTAGAAGTCATTTCTAGGCATCATAGGACGTTGTTCAGTCCTTCCTCCATTTCTTCGGCTCCTTTGATTCATGAATTGGTCAAAGGTCCAAGTACCTCTCAAATCAAGAGGTAAAGAAAGTACTCCATGTAAGCTTGACGTGCATCATCAGCAAAGTTTGGAGCAGCTTCAACCGGTTGTTGCTCTTCCCTTGGTGTGAAGACGGGAAAAAGGGGTCTAGAGGATGACCCACTAGGAATTGCAGCATGCTGACCCACAATTCTGTCTCTTGTATTCACCTCAGGACTGCCACTATTGTTATTTCCATTAACTCCACTGCTTTCTCCAGTTGAGTTATTTTGGGGTTGAATGATATTCTGAGCTGCTTGCTGGTCCAACTTGGACAATAATCGAGACATCATATCTATCATCCCATCAAAATTCTTCTCAACTCTGTCCCTCTCTTCATTATCTCTCCTTACAATGTCTGACATTATTACAACTGTCTGCTCAACCACTTCCACTGAATTATCTAAACCTTCCACTGTTTTACCAAGATCTCTTAGGACTCCTGAGAAGGTCTTTGCCTCTGGAACGAGCAGAAACTGATGCTGATTTCTAGCCTGACTTCTGGTGTATGGCCTAGTATCTCTTTCACTCATCAGATAGCCAACTGCAAATTGCCACAGGATGGCAGGGTCTTCTGCTCTGATACCACTGAAATATGCTAACCAATTTTTTCGATGAATTAACACACATAACCAGCACTTAATCAACTCGGTTAGCGTTAGCTCCAAATAGAAAACTGAACTTGAAATGAACTCACACCAAGAATGCACACTCAACCCCAATGAGGGATAGGTGTTGTCATATGGCGGAGGAGCTAAATGAAAATACTTGAAAGAAAATTACTCAACGTCAAGAATGTGCACTCAAGATCCCACTGAGGGCAAGGTGCTAACATATGACGGAGTGTTGAATTGAAAAACTAGAAACTGATAGGTGGATAACCAGCCATGATGAGCATTTCCACACTACCACCAAACAGTGGGGGGAAAAGATTACAATTTAAACAATTCATCCGCTGCGGCGGGCATCCACAGAATTGTGGGAATTCACCACTTGAAAGTGGGTACAATGATATAACAAATTCTTTCTCCGCACTGGCGGTAAACCGTCCAGGGGTAATTAATTAGAATTTAATCAAGTAGTTGCAGCAATAATAATGGGTTAGATTAGTACTACTAATCAAAACCTTACAATTCAAAGGACTACAAAAACATGAATTACAATGATAGAGAAATGAGATAAGAAGATAAGAATGAATTCCAATAATGTTATTTGCTTTCCAATGATAGAAATATGATTAAAACAGGAAGCTTATAAATCTGATGTAAAATCCTGAGTTCTGGAAATTCATATCAGCAAACTGGAAATCAGTAAAATACTCATAACTCACTCATTTCACCTCCGAATTGATTGAAGTCTTTTGCAAAGGTCTCTCAGGAGGTAGGCGCCCAAATTCCAAGCACCAAACAGCAGCAAATTCCAACTCATATAAACTTGCACAATTCCCAATGTTCTTAGAAAGGTACGGCCCTCTTGGGAGGGGCGATTTTCATTTAAAAATCAGACACTTGCAATTAAATTCCCAAAATTAACAGGAAGGGTCGCCCAAGGACAGCAAATAGATTGGTGAAGTACCCAGAACCAATTTCAAACTGGAAAATAAACTATGAATAAAAATCACCTTCAGCAGTAGATGAAACAACAAACCAAAATTGCCAAAATCTCCAGAATTCTTCAATCAAATGAGCTCAATCTGCTAGTCTGATGTTGAGAAGCAGCAATGTAGCCAACTAGGTGTTATATTGCAAACACGAAATTGGACGAAAGGCTAGGAGGTTGACATCCTCGAAGCAATACATCAATTGTCATTCCGACAGCATAACTTTAGCATAATTTTCATGGATGAAAAGCTGGAGCAAAAACCTTCAATAAATAAGAGCACACAAACTCTCCAAATTCCCGAGAAGCAGACCAAAAGACACAGGAGACCCTTCAAATTCCCAAAACAATCATCTTCTCAAGATGGCGTCCAATTTGCTTAAGGAGAATTTCACTTTATTTCAAAATTCTCATTTTATAAAGTGGCGTCCACTTTTTCCCAAGGAATAATGTTCTTAATAAAATAATAAACCTCTTCATGAAGGTGTCACCCTTCCAATCTCCCTTTTTAATTACAACTTAAAGTTGTTCATCTAGGCCAAGGGGGTCAACTGCATAATATAACCTTAATGCCTTATTTTAACATAAAAATGCCTTAAGAGGTCAAATAAGAACTGCAAATAAATGCTCCAACTGAAAATGAAGTACTGAAAGCTGACAAACTCCATACTGCTTAAAATAGAATTTACCATAAATAGTAAACTCTCAAAAAATGCCGAGGAACCTTAGAACTGGAAACCCTAATTTTACCTCATACATGCCTACAGGCTTCCGGAATAGGCGGATGAGTGTCAGAACAGATTACTGATGAGAAGGGGACATTACATTGTAGGGGAAACTTTTCACATCAAATTTGCAATTCTGCTGCATAAACTAGCAGTAGACAACAACCAAAATAGCATAGAATGATTATTTAATCTTGATGGTTTAATTTATAATCTAAGCTCTTATGGACAGATTTCAGGAAGTAGTGATAGTGTGGTAGTCAACTTTATTGTGGAGCGGTCCTGACCCCATACTGTCAATCCAGGCTTAGACAAAACTCTCCAGTTTTGTACCAAAAGAGTCTTAAGAGGATAGCCACTGACTCACTAGTTTGCACAAAGTTCTGTGGCATTTGACGATTGCTAACACTCTATAGAGATGGTGGGGAACTGTGTCAAACTTTCTGTTTTTGCATGTATTGCTAATTAGGGACCAAGTTGCCTTGGGGACAACACACTCAAACAAATTCAATGATGTTATGAACGAAAACAAATGAAATAATGATGAGTGCGAATATCAAACAGAGGTTATTCTACAAGAGATTTCAAGAATACGAAACCATGCTAGAATTTTAAATATTGTATCATATAAAAGTTCTGTACAAACTCAGGTTGGATGTTGGCTACATTCCATGGTGTTTCAGGGATGGGGATGGTAGTATATATTATAATACATACATAGATACATACTACATATATAATGTATGTATGTATATATGTATAGTATATGTATATATGTCTATATATGATTGTATGCATAGTTGGAAAACTTGACTCACCAAAAGACTCACCAAGCCCAAAATTTTTGAGTTTTTAAAAACTTAGCAAAAACTTGGGAACTTGAAAAATTGCTAAAATCACATTAGAAACACATTTTGTTTGCAAATTTCAATGACAAGATGAATCCAATGAGTCCATAAATGATTACAAAAGTGTTTTCCATTAAATTTGATTGACATTAATAGAGGATTGATTAGATTGACATTAATAGAGGATTGATTACAAAATTGCATTCTCATGCGGAATCCTAATGGCTGAAAGCCTGATAGTCTGGTACAAATTACCATAGATAGCTGAAAATGAAAAAAGTAAAACTAGAAGTAAATACTAAATACAACATGTTACACCTTCCTCTCCCTAATTTAGTCAAAGCTAGGGAAGAGGCAGATGCTCTAGTCTTGCGAGTACGCGGTGCTGGTGGCTCCTCGGTTGGCATGGAAGGCTGTGGCTGAGGCTCGACCACCATCCTGGAAATATCTGGCTCTACCTCTGGCAATGACTCCTCCTCATCCTCAGGGATGTTCTCCAACCCTACATCTCCTATTGCACCCACATCCTCCATTGCCTGTCTCTCGAAATCAAGAATCTCGTCCGCGGTAAACAATGGAGGCTGCTCATCTCGCCCTATCCAATCACTGTATGGATCTATCTCATCCAAATTAATAGGATCCAGTGATTTGTCTTCTATTCTTTTTGTGCGCAATCGAAGGTTGTATTGCACAAACACAAGGTCATTGAGGCATTTTTGTGCTAATTCGTTCCTCTTCTTTGTGTGAATGGCCTCAAACAAGCTCCAATTCCGCTTACAACTGGATGCACTGCAAGGCTGACGTAGTATGTGGAGGGCAATTTTTTGGAGGTGTTTGGTATTTCCATCCCAAGTTTTCCACCAAACCTCTACAAAAAAAATATATTCAAGAGTTAGAAAAGAAAGTCAAAACACATTTTATCAAATTATAAGATGCATGTGAAATAAACTTAAAAGACTCCCAATTTTATACCTTGTGGCTGAGTGGTTCTTCCTTGAACAGCTAGCTCTGAAGAAAAGAGCTTACTCCTTCCTTCCTTGTAGAGATCCAACTCTTGGACAATGAGGTCTCTCACCTCAACACTAGGCTTCATCCTCTGAATGCATGTCGTGAGCCCCTCCAAAACCTCTCTATTAGGATCGGAGTTGTTTGAGAAGAGAAAATCAGGGTTGAGGAAGTACCCTATTGCATGGATGGGTTGGTGGAGTTGATTGTTCCACCTCCTATCAACAATCTTCCATATGGGATCAAATTTGAGGCTTTCCCCCATGTAATAATGTTTGATAGCCTCTTTGGCCCTATCCATGGCCTCATAAATATATCCCATTGGGTTTTGATCCCCATCTACCAAGCGGAGGACTCTAACCAAGGGCTCCGACACCTACATTACAAATAAAAACAAGATTAAAGTTACAAATTTATAATGAAAGACCTAAATTAAAAAAAAAAAATATTGAATATTCAACTTGAGACATGAGTTTAAAAATTATAAACAAAGTTTTAACTTTTGAAGTTACCTTCACGATCTCTGTAGCTCTTTCTACAAACAGGCTGTCGAAGACTATTCTTGAAACTCTATCTCCTTTGGGCTTCTTTGAACATGTGGAGTCCACCCATGCTTGACTCACAAAGATTTGTTTTAAAGTAGTCAAAGAACCCAAAATGCTTTTCTATGTTAGGCAAACTGTTGCAAACCTTGTGGCACCCGATCTCACTAACTCCTTCCCTTGCATATGATCTCTCATCAAGTTAAGAACCCAAGGGTGATTGTAGATAAATTTTGTGATGCTCCTTGCATCATCTACAATCTATGCCACCCAAACAAGTTTGCCTATATCCTCCAAAAGAAGGTCAAGGCAATGCACTGCACATGGTGACCGAAAAAGTGTAGGATGTCTATCCTCAAGCAATCTCCCAGCTGCCACATTATCCGTGATGACTTACACCACATTATCTATCCCCACCTCCATGACAACTTCCTCCAACAATGTACATAATGTTTCTGCATTTTTTATTTTGTTGGAGGCATCCACCGATTTCAAAAACACAACTTCACCTTTTGAAGAAACCAAAAATTAAGGCTGGTATGGTTTCTCCCATCCATCCACCCATCGGAAAGAATGGTGCAGCTATGTTTCTTCCATTCTTTCTTTTGCTCTTTCACTACTTGCACCGCCCTTTCGGTAGCATTTGTGAGCAACCTACAAGTACAAAGTAAAATAAGTACAAAATTTTAATTTTTAAACAAAAAAAAGCTTAAATTCAACATAAACTAATTTAAATTAAAGAACATAAACTTAGCATAAAATTTAAATTGACTTACCTCCCACTCAAGTCTTTGCAAGAAGGTTGCTTGTAGCCTTTTCTCGCAACTGTTAATGCGGTAACCAAATTGTGCCAATAGGGACTACTCGCCACATTGAATGGAATGTTATTGAAATACCAAAAGTCCGCACATGCCATGTCGGCATGTTGATGCACCTCCTCATTCCACCCTGTAGCCTCCAATGATCGCTGTGCTCGTGGTGTGTTTTTTGGCACAAAAAAACTGTGGTGTGTGTGAAGATGTAGGCGATGGTGGCACTCTACTCGAAGTAGAGGAAATGGGGGGTCTAGAGGCCGGTGTGCTATGGGCACGAATGCGTGGACCACAAAGAGAGCCCACAATCTCAGTATTTGCCTCCTCATCTGATTCAGACTCTATCTCCACTTGCTCAAGACCATGTCCATCAGCTATACTTGCTGCTATGGCTGCCTTTGTTCTCTCCCTTTGCAATTTTTTTTTCTTCGGCAGCTGCAAGGAGGGCACTCATCTCTCTTTTTATCTCCTGTGGCCTTAGGACAAGCGTTAGCATCACAATGAGAAATGCTTGCAAGATGGTATTTGAGGTGATTTATGCCTCCAAAATGTATCTTCTTACATTCAGTGCAAACAACTGATCCAGGTGACGGTCCTCTCATAGCATACTTCCATGTAGGGGGAGGCTTCCAAATGAGACAATCCCCCTATATAAGTTATTAGTTTGATTTGCATGCTTTGGTAGCTTGATGCTAAAAGTTGGCAACTACCTTAAATGTTGGTACTCTCCCAAGTGACCCAAGAGATAGATGGAGATTCCTAAGGGATCTCTTACTTGGCTTGACATGGATGCTTTTGGAGGATCCTAGAATTGGCTACTAGCCCCGAACTGTAGATCTACCCCTAAGCTGATATGCATTCGATATCGAGACTGTTTTGAGATCATAAGAGAGCTCTTGCATAGAAAATGGGTGTCCCAAGAAGAGTCAAAATTCATTGTTCTGCAAGCCAGACTACATTATAATGACTCTCTGAAGCGACTCGAGAACTAGACAGAGGATCTTGAGGAAACCATTATTGGGGCACGACTTGGACAAGTTTGGAGGATCCTAGAATAAGCTATCAGTGTCGAACCTACGGATCTACCCCTTTCTAGACTTGCATCCAATATCAAGACCATTTTGACATGGCAAGAGAGCTCTCGTATAGCAATCTAGTGTCCTTTGTGAAGTTGGATCCCTTGCCGGATTTGCATTCCTCTAAAACGTGAATCTTGCTATGCACAAAGGAATGTGAGCAATCCCTTACTAAGTTTGGTACATAAATACATACATATATATATATATATATACATATATGTATACATACATACATACATACATACATATATGTATATATACATACGTACATACATACATACATACATATATATGTATGTATGTATATGTATGTATGTATATACATATACATACATACATATACATACATATACATACATACATATACATACATATATACATACATATATGTATGTATGTATGTATGTATATGTATACATATATATATACATATATGTATGTATGTATGTATGTATACATATATGCATATATATAGATATAGACATATATGTGTATGTATGTATTTTATACACACACACACACATATACATATATCTATGTATACATGTCCATATATATGTACATGTATGTATGTATGAATATGCATATATACATACATACATACATACATATATATATGTCTATATATATGTATGTATGAGTATGCATGTATGTATGTATATATATATATATAGACATTATGTATGGATATACATACATGCATGCATGCATATACATACATATAATGTATGTATGTATTTATATGATTTATGTATATATGAATACTTATATATATGTATGTATGTATTACTAGGTGTAGACTAGGATGAGATGAGATGACTCTACAATGGGCAAGCATTGCCCTAGCAGTGGATCCCCCTTCCTAATGTGTATCCATAGCTTGCACAATTTGTGATTGCATCAAATCCTTTTGCACAACAACGTGGTCATGCTAGAGAGGCATGTGGTTGGGGGAGGCTTACAAATGAGACACTCCTATATAGTTTATTAGTTCAATTCCCATGTAGTGGGCTTTGCATGGATGATTTTGGAGGACCCTAGAATTGGCTATTAATGCCAAACTAGTGGATCTACCCCTTTATTGACATGTGTCCAATACTGAGATTGTTTCAAGATGAGAAGGGAGTTATTTATACCAAATGGGTGTCTCAAGTTGAAATTTGTTGTTCCAAGTGACCCAAGAGCTAGACAAAGGATCTTGAAGAATCCCTTCCTTGGGCCTGACTTGAACAATTTCAGAATATCCTAGAATTGGCTACAAGTGCTGAACCTATGGATCTACCTATTTCCCATCATGTATCCAATATCAAGACCGTTCCAAGATGGAAAGAGAGCTCCTGCATAGCAACTGGGTGTCTTAAGGGAAGTTGGATCCCCCATTGGATTCGCATGCCTCTAAAATGTGACTCATGTTGTGCACAAAGGAACCCTTGCATTCCCCTGCAGGGCCTAATACATACATATAGACGTACAAACATATATACATATATATGTCTATATATATGTATGTATATATCTGTATGTATGTGTGTGTCTATATTTATGCATGCATGTATGTATGTACGTAGATAGATATTCATGGACATACATAGATATAAATATGTCCATACATATGTATATATATCTATGTATGCCTAAAAATTTATTATATATAGAAGCATACATACATATATATTTATATATATATCTATGTATGTATGTCTACGAATATCTATGTACATATATGTATGTATGTATGTATTTTAGACATCTAATATATCTATGTATGTTTATGAATATCTATGTACATATGTGTAGTGTTGTAAATTGCATCCAATGCAATTTCACACTACACACACCTTCCTCTCTAGATAAACTAAGATAAATATGCTCTCCCTCAACTTAAAACCATTTCTCGCCATTTGGCATGCCCAATTCCTCAAATGTTAAGCCCGATTTTCCTATGGACCAATGCGTGTTGCGAAGACGTTCACAAGCCATGCTAGCATCCCGTGAAAATTCGAGATTAAGGTGGCCGTTGAGACATTACACCTGCCCTGATCTGGTAGCGTAATGCCTCTATCAACTTGCAAGCCTGTCGGGAATTGCTTGGGTAGGCTACTTAGACCAAAAAGTCCCTCTCTTTTGCAATTTTTGAAAGAATTTCTCCATTCTCCAATGCAAGAGGCTTCACTCTTCATTCATTCTCGCTCTCTTGAAGAAACACACAACTCTCTTCTCTTATTCTCTCCACCATTCTACAACATTTCCTTGAGCATACACAACTTTCTCCATTTCTCTAAACGCACATCTTAAGGGTAGCGAATTCCTTCCTCTACAATATGTACATACGTTATGTATGTATATCTACATACATAGATATAAATATGTCCATACATACATATATGTCTATATATATCTATAGGTATGTCTGTATGTCTATGTATGTATGCATGTCTATATGTCTATATATATACATACATACATACATACATACATACATACATACATACATACAATGTATGTATTACATGAGGCGGGATGACCATGCTGTGCAAACAGATTTGATGCAATCTTAGAATGATGTGGGTTATTGATATTTATTAGGAATGGGGATCTGCAACTTGGGCAATGCTTGGCCGTTATGTATAGATGTATGTATGCATGTATATATGTATACATACATACGTATATACATGGATGGCTACATACATACATGCATTTATACATACATTATTACATACATGCCTACATACATACACACATACATACATACATACATATGTTTGTATGTATGTATGTATGTACGTATGTCTGTTTGTCTGTATGTATGTATTACATGATGCGGGATGACCATGTTGTCTAAACGAATTCAATGCAATCTTGGAACGGTGTAGGCTATTGATATTCATTAGGAAGGGGGATCCACAACTTGGGCAATGCTCGGCCATTATGTATAGATGTATGTATGGATGTATATATGTATATATAAATACATACATACATACATATATATAATGTATATATGTCTATATGTCTATATATATACATATACATACATATATATAATGTATGTATATCTATATGTCTATATATATACATATACATACATATATATAATGTATGTATGTATGTATGTATGTATTACATGAGGTGGGATGACCATGTTGTGCAAACAGATTCGATGCAATCTCAAAATGGTGTGGGCTATCGATATGCATTAGTAAGGGGGATCCCTAGCTTGGGCAATGGTCCACCATTATGTATAAATGTATATATGCATGTATAAATGTATATTTACATACATACATACATACATATAGACATATATTTATGGATTTATGTATGCCCATAGTTGAAAAACTCTCCAAGCAATCAGGGAGTTTTAAAAAACTCTCTGGTTTTTTTTAACGGCGATTTTTTCCCGCATTTACTCTCCAAAATTGCTCGCCGAATAAAGGAGAAAAATTTGCTGAGTTTTTGCCAAAAATTCAATGAGTCCACGAAAAAAAAAACTCACCCGTCCAAAAGAAAGGTCTCCAGCGGACACTAAAAAGGCATATTTTCATTTCATTTGATTTTCTAGGTACTCTCCAAGTCCAAGTTTCCAAGTTTGCCTACAAGTGTTCATCTATAATATTGTCTAGTTCTACCTCCCCCTAGTTTTCACTGGACATGGGAAGAGGAAGACGTAAATTTGTAAAATATATTAATATAGTATTTACTTTCAGTTTTACAAAAATATTTTGCTATTTTCATTTTGTTGCAGACTATCAGTATTAGCGCATTCCACATGGGGATGCCATTTTGTACCCAATTTGATTTCAAATCAATCAAATACAACTAGACTCAACTTGTTTCTTTTAAGTACTCATTTATTGACTCATTAAATGACTCATTGGATGCATCTTATCATTGAATTCTGCAAAAAAAATGCGTTTTTAATGAAATTTAAGCAATTTTTTAAGTTGCCGAGTTTTTGCCAAGTCATGTTTTTTGGGCTTGGCGAGTTTTTCAATTTGATGAGTTTTTCAACTGTGTATGTCTATATGTCTATATATATGTATGCATATTACATATATATACATACATACATACATTATATATATGTACATACATGTATATATGTATGTATATACATACATATATCTACATACACACATACATACATATATATAATGTATATATATATTACATGAGGTGGGATGATCCTAGAATGGACGAGTATTGCCCAAGTTGTGGATCCCCTTTCCTAATGCATATCCATAACCCGTATTTACCCAAGATTGCATCAAATCCGTTTGCACAACATGGTCAGGCTAGAGAGGCACATAGTAGGGGGAGGCTTCCAAATGAGACACTCCCTCTATATAAGTTATTAGTCTAATTTCCACACATCGGTAAATTGATGATGAAAGTTGGAAACTACCTCAAATGTCAGTATCTCTCCCAAGTGACCCAAGAAATAGGCAAAGGTTCTCAAGGAATCTCTTATTGGGGCCCTACATGGATGATATTGGAGGATCTTAGAACTGGCTACTAGTTCCAAATTTGTAGATCTACCCCTTTCTTGACATGTGTCTAGTACTGAGACCTTTACAAGATGACAAGAGAGCTCCTGCATAGCAAACAAGTGTCTTGAGTGAAGTCAAAATCTGTTCTACAAACCTTATGACATTTTAATCACTCTCCTAAGCAACCCAAGAGCTAAACAAAGGCTCTCAAGGAATCCCTTACTTGGGTCTGACCTCGATGATTTTGAAGGATCTTAGAATCGGCTAACCAATGTTGAACCTATAGATATGCCCCTTTCTCAACATGCATCCAATATTGAGGCCATTCCAAGATGGCAAGAAATCTCCCGCAAAGCAATTGGGTTTCCTTGGAGAAGTTGGATCCCTTTTTAGATTTGCATGCCTCTAAAATGTGACTTGTGTTGCGCACAAAGGAACCCAAGCGATCCCTTGCTAGGCTCGAAAAATACTTATAAATAAATACATATATACATACATATACATACATATACATACATACATATAGACATATATGTTTATAGATGTATCTATGTATATGTATGTCTTTATATATGTATGTATGTATGTTCGTATACATATGTATATATATGTGTATGTATGCATGTATATATGTCTATACATATATATATATATAAACAATTTTATGGTGTATATACATACATATATATGTATGTGTGTATATATATTTATGTATTTTTTTATATATGTGTATGTATATATACATACATATATGCGTGTATATATAATATATATGCCTACATATATATAGACATACATACATACATATATTTATACATACATACATACATACATACATATTGTAGAATAGGGTAAAATCAAGGTAAAAGGCATGAATCAACAACAGTATCAACCACCAAATACTTAAAACTCAAGCCCTAAAGACCCTAATCCAACAATGAAGCACAAATGAACATAGAAACATAAAATAACAAAGCAATATTACCATAATTCCTATGCCATGGCTGAATCACCTTCATTGCTCTTCTCCATTTTGCTTTATATGCTTGCTTGCCCTCAGATTTATAGGATGCAAGAATAAGCCTAATGATAGTGATAGCAAAATATCAAAGATAGTGGTTGTCTAGGGTTGAAATGAAAGGGATAGGTCTCTTTTATAGAAACCAAATTTGAGTGAAGGGCCAAGATTAAATGATGAAGATCAATGGATGAGATTGCTTTGAGAAGCAAGGAAATAGGGTTAGGGCAAAAATAGGGTTTAGTTAAGGATGGATGGTGGAGATTAAAAAGCAATAAAACCTTATCAAAGGTGGAGATAATTTGAGATAAAAGAGGAGATTGGCACAAAAAAAGAGGTGGCTGAAGTAAATTAAATAATTATAGAAATTATTTAATTTAGGAGGGAAAGTGAATAACTAAATAATAAAAGAAGTTATTTAATTATAGAAGAAGAGGGAAAAGTTGACATTTAATTAAAATAATTGGAAACAGTTATTTAATTAGAAAGTGGAGGAAAAAGATAAATTAGTAAATAATTAAAATAATTATTTACTAGTGGAGGGAAAAAGGTGGGAATTAAATAAATAAGATATATTTAATTGTGGAAAAAAAGGTAATGATTAATTAAATAATTAAAATAATTATTTAATTATAGTAGGAAAATGACAATAAATAATTAAATAAATGAGAATTTATTTAATTATAGAATGAAAGGATTAATTAGTGACGTAATTAAATCAAAGGCAGAATAGAAAAGGGGAAAATGAATTAATAATTATTTAATTAATAGAAGAATGTGATTTTAGACAATAATTAAACAATTAAAATTATTCAATTATGTAGGGAAGAAGGGGAATTGATATGGAAAATGGTGTTCATAGGCTTAGGACATTTTTCAGTGTCTACACATACATATACTTATACATACATACATACATACATACATACATGCACATACCCACATATATATGTATGCATGTATACATACATACATGTGTGCATATATACACATAATATATAGACGTACATACATATACAAATATACATACATACATGTGTGCATATATGTGCATAATATATAGACATACATACATACATGTGTGCATATATATGCATAGTATATAGACATACATATACATATATACATACATACATGTGTGCATATATACACATAATATATAGACATACATACATATGTACGTCTATATATTATGCGTATATATGCACACATGTATGTATGTATATTTGTATATGTACATCTATATATTGTGTATATATGTATATGTATGCCTATATATTATGCGTATATATGCACACGTGTGTGTATGTATATATGTATGTATGTATGTATGTCTATATATTATGCGTATATATGCACACATGTATGTATGTATACATGCATACATATATACATAGACATAGACATATACACACATAAATATATGTGTATATATATGTCTATGTATATGTATGCATGCATAGACATATATATGTGCATACATAAATACATACATACGCAACACACGAACACACATATATTTGTAGACATATACATACATATGTGTGTGTGTGTGTGTGTGTATGTCTACATATAATGTGTGTGCTTGTATGTATTTATGTATGCATGTATATATGTCTATACATGCATACATACATACATATAGACATATATATACACTATTACACACATAAATATGTGTGTATGTACATCACACCTACATATGCATAATGCATGAATGATTACATACATATACATATGTATGTATGTATTAGATATATATATAGACATACATACATACACACATAGATATGTATGAATGTATGTATGTATGTATGTAAGTATACATGCATACATACATACATATTTATGTATGTATGTCTATATATAACTAATACATACATACATACATATGTATATGTATATAATCATTCATGAATTATGCATATGTAGGTGTGATGTACATACACATAAATATACACATAAATATCTGTCTATATGTATATATGCATGTATAGACATATATACATGCATACATAAATACACACATATATATGTAGACATATATATACATACACATATACATACATATATATGTATGGATATTGGATACATGCATATAGACAAACATACATACATGTAGACATATCTATGTATGTATTTATGTATGTCTATATATATGTAATACATTCATACATACATACATTATATAGACATACATGCATTCATACACTATACATATGTAGGTGTGTATGTATATAGATGTATATACATACACACCTACATATGTATAGTGTATGAATGCATGTATGTCTATGTAATGTATGCATGCATATATAATGTATGTATGTATTACACAAGGTGGGATGACCATGTTTTTGTGCAAATGGATTCAATGCAATCTAGGAATGGTGTGAGCAATTGATATACATTAGAAAGGAGGATCTGTAGCTTGGGCAATGTTTGACCATTATGTACAGATGTATGTATGCATGCATATATACATATATACATCCATACATATATATAGACATAAATATGTATATACTATATATACACATACACATACATATACATAAATACATAGATATATGTGTATATATGTATGTCTATATATCTATATGTATGTATGTACACACATATATACATACATACATTATATATATGTACAAATAGGTATATATGTATATATGTACGTACATATATATTTTGTATTTACATACATATATATATTGTATGTATGTATGTATTATATGAGGTGGAATGATTGTAGAATGGTCGAGCATTGTTGTCATAACCCTCTCTTATAAACATATAATATAATAAATACTTTGTTATTTTTTATTATCTTGTTTATTCCAAATTTGAATGATATAAAATTATTTTAACAAATGTCTCTTAAATGAATAGCTTTATAAATTATATGCAAACGATTATAAGATATTCGTATTACCTTAACAAGAGATCATTTTTTTAAAGGAAATCGATTAACATGTAAAAAGTCGTGACTCCTCTCTCAGCCGCGACCTGGTGAAAAAGCACGATATCTGAAGACGTGTTTCCTCGGGTCTAAGTCGCCACCGCTCGAACTCTTAGCCTCCATATTTAGGTTTCGTATTCACAGGAGAAGAGGACATCGAAGGAAGGAAAGACCTACGCATTGAGAAACGCCGGTTAGCTGGAACCTGCATTTTGATCTATCATCACATTATTATGCCCAGATGTATTGTCTAGGAGTTGCGGATCTGGTACGCTTCATCTACCGAAATATGAGTCTTACTATTATTATGAAAATCGCACATAATCTACCTTAGACGGTTCTAAGGAATGACATGTATCATATCTTAAATCTGAATGAATAACCAATCATCACTGGATTACCATGTTTACAATTCAACTCATGAGGGAAGAGGAGTTGTTCACATTCAATGGAGAGCAGATATTAGGGAACCTTCACAGTATGCCACCCTCTTTGATGACTGCAGGTCTGCCAATGAGGGCCGAGGGGGTCATTTCCACGGGTGTTGGTTGGCCGCTCGCGGGCTGGGAAGGAATGCTCTAAAGGCATCCTTGGCTGTGAGACATCCTCTTGTTTCGCTCCTGAAGTTGAATAGGTCAAAGATGAAAATTCAGTGACTTTATATCCCTGTGTTATTTAGATTCTTCAACTTAAGTGATATTTGCATACATTTTGTTAAATAAGAAAGTTTTCTTTTAATTTATTTCCTCGCTTTACATAAGAACATTTTTGGTAAATTTCTTATTTCATGAAACATTTGGTAATTTAGGTTAATTCTTAAGCTCCATATAAAGGGGATCATTACAATTGGTATCAGAGCCCCCTTCCTGCCACCTTGTGGAACTGGTACATGCGAGTCTACCACAGAAGAAACCCTAAGACTGTAGACATTATGGGTGAACAGTTAGGAAATGAACTTAGGACATTTATGGAAAACAATGAACGAAGAACACAAACATTAATAGAGCAAAATGAGAAAAACAGTCAAGCGCTACTTCAAGCCTTGCAAGATATGAATGCTACCATGAATAACCTCAAAAATAATGGTCCTAATAGTAGAGATACAAATTCAAATCACTCTGAAAATAATAATAACAATAATGTTTCCTCAGACCCAAGGATTCCAAAACCAAATTTCCTAACCGGAAAAGAAACCTTGATGGAAGGAGAAAACAATCCTCCCTTAACTAATGCTGAAGATACCATTGCAGCTTATGCAAGATTAGATCCCGACATAAGAGAAATCATATCTTTTAGAAACTTCCTAGAAGCCAAGAAGTTAGAGACTCCTCATAGGGAGGGCAGACAGCTGAGTAAAGATCTTAAACAAAAAGTTAACAAAATAACTCTACCAAACTTCGATGGATCAAACAAGATCTCAGCCTATTCTTGGATACAAAAACTTAATACCTATTTAAATCTAAGTCCTATGACTGAAGAAGATGCAGTACAATTTGCTATATTACACCTTCAAGGATTGGCTCATGAATGGTGGCTTCATGGCACCCTCACACAAGGGCATGACAATAAAACTTCATTTGAGGAGTTCACTCAAAAAAACTTATCAAAAGATTCGATAGGAAACATCCTCAAAAGGACTTCAAAGAATTAACTCTCTTAAGGCAGCGGGGATCCGTTGAAGATTACATTTCTGAATTCCAACGAATCTCCGTAAGGGTAAAAGGGATTGATGAAGATCGCCTTACGTATCTTTTTGTGGAAGGATTAAGAGATTCCATTAGGAGATTAGTGAGTGCCTTAAAACCCAGCTCCCTTGACAATGCCTTTGATAAAGCACTCACACTAGAAGATACATCTGCCCATGAAAAATCATACCCTTACAAAAAAGATAGGCATAAGAGAAACTTTTCAAATGACAAAAGGGAAGAACTTCGCAAGAAAAACCTATGCTTTACTTGCAATCAGAAATGGGAACAAGGTCATATATGTAGTAAGGAAAAATTTGAGGAAGAAAAAGAGAAACTTAGAAAGCAAGATCTATGCTTTAGATGCAAAGAAAAATGGTTCAAAGGGCATAAATGCTGGAAGAAAAGTCAAGCTCGCAACATGGGAGCCTTATCCGATGATGAAGAATGGGAAGATCAAGACCAAACAATCACAAGGGATGAATAATCAGGAAAACCCCACAAAAAGATAAAATATAGCAGTGAAGAAAGGGGAACCCTTGCAGCTATCTCAAGAGCCTCAAAACATCACCCTTTTCGAATAAAAAGTGCAATCCAAGGAAAAAGGGTAGTTGCTCTTATGGATAGCGGAGCGACCCACAATTTCATGGATAAGAGTCTAGCATCAAGGTTAAAACTTGGAACTCAAGAATTTAAAGGTTTTCAAGTAGCCTTAGCTGATGGGTCTACTACCTCTTGCAATCAAAAGATCCCTCAACTGGATATAGTCTTGGGAAAGCATCCCACTAAAGAAGACTTCTATGTGGTAGACCTGGGAGATACAGACATAATCCTAGGCACTCCATGGATACATTCGCTAGGACGGTTCTCCTTGGACCTCCCCAAGCTGGAGTTATGCTTTTCACACAATGGCGAGGAAATCCTCCTCAAGGGATTAGCCGATGGCTCTCCAAAGGTGGTTTCATCCAAGAAAATGGAAAAAATAGTCAAGTAAGATTGATATCAATTTTTAAGAGATAAGGATTCGTTGACAACTTTTCCTACTCTCTAAATTTTTTTCAGTGTTGCATTATGTCAGAAAGGGGCAAGGTGAATGGGCCGCACAATGTATGATACTTGATAAATCCACTTCATGTGGGAAGACCATTCATATTGATAGTAACCCTATCCTTAGGAAGCACAAGAGGGTATTTGAGGATATTCCTCCCGGGTTACCTCCAAAGAGGGGATTCGAGCATACTATAGAACTTGAAGAAGGAGCAAAACCTATTATTACCACACCCTACTGTCACCCAAGAGCTTATAAGGAGGAAATTGAAAAGGCTATAAAGGAATTGTTGGAAATGGGGCACATCCAACCTAGCTCCAGCCCCTTTGCTTCATCAGTCGTGCTTGTGAAGAAGAAAGATGGCACAATGAGGATGTGCATAGATTACCGGGCACTTAACAAGAAAACCATCAAGAATCGGTATCCGATCCCAAGGGTCGATGAATTGATAGATGAACTCCATGGTGCAGTATATTTTTCAAAAATAGATCTTCGTTCGAGTTACCATCAAATAAGGGTAAGAGCAGAAGATGTTCACAAAACAGCTTTTAGATGTCATTTTGGGCATTTTGAGTTTTTAGTCTTACCTTTTGGCCTAACAAATGCCCCAACCACTTTCCAGTCTTGTATGAATCATATCTTTAGGGGACAATTGAGGAAATTCCTACTTGTATTTTTTGATGACATCTTGATCTACAGCAAAACATGGGAGGAGCATTTAAAACACATAGACGAAGTATTGGGGATACTTGAACAACACTCTCTGTTTGCTAAAATGTCTAAGTGTGAATTTGGGATGGAAGAAATTTTGTATCTTGGCCATAAGATTAGTGCAGAAGGAATAAGAGTTGATGAAGAAAAAGTAGAGGCCATTAAAAGTTGGCCCAAGCCTAGAACCCTTACTCACCTTAGGGGATTCTTAGGACTTTATAGCTATTATAGAAGATTTGTGAAGGGATTTTCAAAATTGACTTCCCCTTTGACGGACTTAACTAAGAAAGGAGCTTTTACTTGGACAGAAGAAGCCCAATTAGCCTTTGAGAAACTCAAAGAAGTCATGAGTTCATGCCCAGTATTAGCAATACCAGATTTCTCTTCACCTTTTGAACTATGTTGTGATGCCTCAGGTGAAGGCATTAGTGCTGTGCTAATGCAAAAAAGGCATCCCATAGCCTTTGAAAGTAGAAAACTTAAAGAGTCGGAAAAGACCTATTCAGTTTACGACAAAGAAATGTTGGCAATAATGCATGCCTTGGAGAAATTCTGGCAATACCTTATTTGTGGGAAATTTACTGTAAAAACTGATCACAACAGTTTGAAATTCTTTCTTAACCAAAAGGATTTAAACGATAGACAACAGAAATGGGTAAGTAAGCTTCAAGCATACAACTTTGATATTGAGTTTATGAAAGGGAAGAATAATGTTGTTGCAGATGCCCTCTCTCGAAGACCTCACTTGGGATCCTTAACGATAGTATCTTCTGAATGGAAAGCAAACATAATAGCTGAATACACTAAGGATACCTTCTCTAGCAATATTTTGGAAGGGAAGATACAAGATGGAAATTTCAGAGTAATAGATGAACTCATCCTCTACAAAAATAGGATATATCTTACCCCAGGATCAAAGGTAAAGGTAGCCATTTTGAAGGATTACCATGATAACCCTTTAGCGGGACATCAAGGGGTCTACAAAACTTATAAAAAAATTAGAGAGAGATTTTCATGGAAGGGATTAAAAAAAGATGTGCTAAGGTATACTAGAGAGTGCATGGTATGTCAAAGAAACAAAGAAGAACATGTTTTCCCGGCAGGGCTGCTTCAACCCTTGCCTATACCAGATCAAAAATGGGAAAGTGTTTCCATGGACTTTATCACTGGTCTACCAAAGGTCCAAAACAAAGACTGCATTTATGTTGTGGTGGATCGTCTAACCAAGTATGCTCATTTTATGGCTATAACATCAGAATTCAAAGCTCCTCAGGTGGCTGATATGTTCTTCAAAGAAATTTTTAGATTGCACGGTCTACCAAGAAATATTGTAAGTGATAGAGACGGCCGTTTCCTTAGCTTATTTTGGCAAGAGTTATTCAAGTTGGCTGGAACAGCATTGACCCCAAGCTCTAGTTATCACCCCCAAACCGACGGGCAAACGGAAGTCGTCAACAAATGGTTGGAAGGCTATTTGAGGAATTATGCCATTGGGCAGCAAAAAGGATGGATCAAGTGGTTGCATTTAGGAGAATATTGTTACAACACTACTCATCATATGTCCATTGGTATGAGTCCGTTCCAAGCCTTATATGGATATGAGGCCACTTCTTTTGGAGATTTAATCCGAGCTGATAGTCGAGTGCCGGGGGCTAAGGATTTTGTACAGCAGAATGTGGACATCATGAACTCACTCAAAAATAACTTGCATCAAGCTCATAATCAACAGAAATTGTATGCTGACAAGAAAAGAACAGAACGAACTTTCGAAGTTGGGGACTTGGTTTTTTTGAGACTACAACCTTACAAACAATCTTCTATCAAAGTCAGTGGGAAAGAAAAGCTTAAGCCTCGATTTTATGGACCTTACAAAATCTTGAGACGAATCGGGGAAGTGGCATATGAATTAGAGCTGCCCTCACAAAGCAAAATTCATAATGTATTTCATGTATCCCGCCTCAAAAAAGTTTTGGGGCAACATGTTGTTCCAAGTGTGGAATTACCTCCATTGGACCATGAAGGGAAGTTGATACTCGAGCCATAGATCGTCTTGGATATGCGCTAAAGAAAGTTGAGAAACAGGACTATTCAAGAATACCTAGTCAAATGGAAGGGTCTGCCTACCGAAGATGCTACATGGGAAGGTGCTGAAATCAAAGATCACCCTACATTGCTTGAGGACAAGCAAATTTAAGGAGGGAGGACTGTCATAACCCTCTCTTATAAACATATAATATAATAAATACTTTGTTATTTTTTATTATCTTGTTTATTCCAAATTTGAATGATATAAAATTATTTTAACAAATGTCTCTTAAATGAATAGCTTTATAAATTATATGCATACGATTATAAGATATTCGTATTACCTTAACAAAAGATCATTTTTTTAAAGGAAATCGATTAACATGTAAAAAGTCGTGACTCCTCTCTCAGCCGCGACCTGGTGAAAAAGCACGATATCTGAAGACGTGTTTCCTCGGGTCTAAGTCGCCACCGCTCGAACTCTTAGCCTCCATATTTAGGTTTCGTATGCATAGGAGAAGAGGACATCGAAGGAAGGAAAGACCTACGCATTGAGGAACGCCGGTTAGCTGGAACCCGCGTTTTGATCTATCATCACATTATTATGCCCAGACGTATTGTCTAGGAGTTGTGGATCTGGTACGCTTCATCTACCGAAATATGAGTCTTACTATTATTATGAAAATCGCACATAATCTACCTTAGACGGTTCTAAGGAATGACATGTATCATATCTTAAATCTGAATGAATAACCAATCATCACTGGATTACCATGTTTACAATTCAACTCATGAGGGAAGAGGAGTTGTCCACATTCAATGGAGAGCAGATATTAGGGAACCTTCACAGTAGGCCACCCTCTTTGATGACTGCAGGTCTGCCAATGAGGGCCGAGGGGGTCATTTCCACGGGTGTTGGTTGGCCACTCTCGGGCTGGGAAGGAATGCTCTAAAGGCATCCTTGGCTGTGAGACATCCTCTTGTTTCGCTCCTGAAGTTGAATAGGTCAAAGATGAAAATTCAGTGACTTTATATCTCTGTGTTATTTAGATTCTTCAACTTAAGTGATATTTGCATACATTTTGTTAAATAAGAAAGTTTTCTTTTAATTTATTTCCTCGCTTTACATAAGAACATTTTTGGTAAATTTCTTATTTCATGAAACATTTGGTAATTTAGGTTAATTCTTAAGCTCCATATAAAGGGGATCATTACAATTGTGCAAGCTATGGATCCCTCTTTCTAATGCATATCCACACCCACACTGTTATGAGATTGCATCAAATCTGTTTGCACATGGTCACATTAGAGAGGCATTCGGTAGGGGGAGGCTTTAAAATGAGATACTACATACATAAAAACATATATATACATACGTACATATTTACATATCCATACCTATATTGTTATGAGATTGAATCAAATCCGTTTGCACAACATGGTTACACTACAGAGGCATGCGGTAGGGGGAAGCTTTTAAATGAGACACTCCATAGTCCATACATAAAGACATATATATACATATGTACATATCCATACCCACACTGTTATGAGGTTGCATCAAATCCTTTTGCTCAACAACATGGTCACACTTGAAAGGCACACGGTAGGGGGAGGCTTCTAAATGTTATTTGCAATTCCCTCTACCCGCATTGGGCATCTCTTTATAGATGCTATGTATGGTTATCATTTCATTTTTTTATTTTCTTCCCTTGACTAGGCCTTTCTCTTTCTCTTTCCCAACGATTAATGTCCAACAGATGTTCTTCCCATGAATTTGATGCTCTTATTTGCTTCAAAGTGCCCTTGAATGACTTTGACAGATATATCAAAAGCTCACTCAGATCGTGGATAAATGGAACCGACTGTTGCACATGGGATGGTATATCCTGCGATAGTCACACTAGCTACATTGTCTCTCTTGATGTATTTGGCATTCAAGGTGTGATATCTGAGAGCTTGCACCAACAGTGGGATTTCATCTTTCTTTTGTTTGCTTACCCATCTTAGATACCTTGATCTTCATGGGTCTCTTGAAGTTTGGTGCCTAATACATATTAATTTGGAAGATAAAAATAGTAGTGTTTGCCCCAACTAATAGCTCGACCACTATCATATTATGCTCATTGTTATGAGCTTTTAATGCAGATAAAAATTTGTTCTATTAATGGTTTTAAAACTGCCACTTTGTGGAGACAGCTAACTCGTAGACAAAACACACCTATGTACATACAAAAATGCATAAAAACATACATAACATACACATAAATATACACATAAATATTTGTCTATATGTATGTATACATGTATAGACATATATACATGCATACATAAATACACACACATATATATGCACACACATATTCATACATATATATAGACATATATATGTATGGATATTGGATAAATGCATATACACAAACATACATACATGTAGACATATCTATGTATGTATTTATGTATGTCTATATATATTTAATACATTCATACATACATACATACATTATATAGACATACATGTATTCATACACTATACATATGTAGGTGTGTATGTAATATCTATATGGATATATATACATACACACCTACATATGTATAGTGTATGAATGCATGTATGCCTATGTAATGTATGTATGTATATCTAATGTATGTATGTATTACACAAGGTGGGATGACCATGCTTTTGTGCAAATGGATTCAATGCAATCTAGGAATGGTGCGAGCTATTGATATACATTAGAAAGGAGGATCTGTAGCTTGGGCAATGTTCGACCATTATGTACAGATGTATGTATGCATGCATATATACATATATACATATATACATCCATACATATATATAGACATATACATACATATATATAGACATATACATACATATATATACACATACATATACATAAATACATTCATATATGCGTATATATGTATGTCTATATATCTATATGTATGTATCTACACACATATATACATACATACATTATATATGTGTACAAATAGGTATATATGTATATATGTACGTACATATATATTTTGTATTTACATACATATATATATTGTATGTATGTATGTATTATATGAGGTGAAATGATTGTAGAATGGTTGAGCATTGCGCAAGCTATGGATCCCCCTTTCTAATGCATATCCACACCCGCACTGTTATGAGATTGCATCAAATCTGTTTGCACATGGTCACATTAGAGAGGCATGCGGTAGGGGGAGGCTTTTAAATGAGACACTCCATACATAAAAACATATATATACATACGTACATATCTACATATCCATACCTACATTGTTATGAGATTGCATGAAATCCGTTTGCACAACATGGTTACACTAGAGAGGCATGCGGTAGGGGGAGGCTTTTAAATGAGACACTCCATACATAAAGACATATATATACATACATACATATTTACATATCCATACCCACACTGTTATGAGGTTGCATCAAATCCGTTTGCTCAACAACATGGTCACACTTGAAAGGCACACAGTAGGGGGAGGCTTCTAAATGAGACACTCCATACATAAAGACATATATATACAT
This sequence comes from Sequoia sempervirens, assembly GCA_007258455.2. Classification (NCBI taxonomy): domain Eukaryota; kingdom Viridiplantae; phylum Streptophyta; class Pinopsida; order Cupressales; family Cupressaceae; genus Sequoia; species Sequoia sempervirens. Next base: position 13,383 of record VDFB02378551.1, on the reverse strand, counting down.
ACGTACATATCCACATATGTATATATATATCTAATACATACATACATACGTATGTATATATGTATCTAATACATACATTCATATGGCCACCCCAAAGATTATTTGCAATTCCCTCCACCCGCAATGGGCATCCCTTTATAGATGCTATGTATGGTTATATTTCATTTTTTTGTTTTCTTCCCTTGTCCAGGCCTTTCTCTTTCTCTTTCCCATCGATTAATGTCCAACGAAACGGGGTGTAACATTGCTCTTTCATTGAGCATATTGTGCAAGTAATAAGAAATGTTGATATTGACTCTCCTAGCCTTCGAGAGATTTATGAGACTTTTGATAGCATGCTTGGGCAATTTAAGCAAGCAATTCATAGTATGGACCCTACTTTGGGATTTTATGAGAAGCATCTTAGATCCATTGTGACACAACGATGGAACACTATGAACACCCCGCTTCATATGGTAGCCTATGCTCTAAATCCTAAATGGTATGTAACTAAAGCTTGGAAGAGTGCCTCCATCTCATGATGAAGAGGTGGAAGAAGGGCTCATGAAGGCTCTTTGAAAAATATATATTGAAGAAGAATTTGCTTTACTTTGCACATAGTGGCTTGCATTTAACAATCTTTGTGGTCCAACCTTAAACAATCTAGAGGCGAGGTCAGATAGAGCTACATTAGCTCAAACCAACCCTATTGGATGGTGGACATGGCATGACAAGGATGCACCAAAGTTGAGGGTACTTGCCATTTGTCTTCTTTCATAGGTTGCCAATTCCTCAACAACAAAGAGGAATTGGTCCACATATAGCTTCATTCAATCAGTCAAGAGGAACAACCTTACCTCTAGACTATCGAATAAGTTGGTGGGCGTACATAGTGCCTTGCGGCTATAAGATTGACATACCCCTTGGTATCATCAGATTCTAGCCTTCTGTTGGGATTTTGATCTTGAAGATGCTATACAGATTGATGGGGAGGGAACATAGGAAGGATTGGTTGGGGTTCTGTTGCCTAATGCTGCCCCTTATACTGGCAGTAACTGAAATTCGAGCTTTGATTTTGATATAGACCTACCAGATGCATATGCTGATTAAGGACAGCTATATATTTTTTATGTTTTGTCATTTGATTTGAAACTTGCAGCCTTTGGGCATTTTGTTGTGATTTTTATATAATATGTATGCACATTGACAACGAAAGCATTTCAATTTTGTTAATTTGTTAGTCAATTCTCATGTGAAATCTCAGTTTGAGTTCAATTTTATATATTAAGTTTTTAAATAATGTCTATGATGAATATTTTATCAATGATATGATATGAATATTTGAATTTTTTTATATTTATTAAATATTCCCTAATTTTTAAATTGCTGTCCATTGCTGTCCCCTAAAAAATAGCCAAGAAGTATCCCCGTACTGGAAACACAAGCCGCTGTCCATTGCTGTCCCTGTCCCAAAAACTTGGGGGAGCATAGTGTTAAATTTTATTGCATGAGATGTTGAATTCATTTTGCATACTGCCTTGTGATTAGAAAGAATAAAAATTCCTATTACATGTATCATTGATGATACTTTATTGGTTAATTGAAGGTATGGTGCATGTGGTTTTGATGTGGTTGAGAACCTTAAGATAATGATTTTTACTGCTTGTACTTGATGACAAATAGATATTATGGTCAATATGGCTGGTCTTGATGACAACGATTATTGTGTTTCTTGAGATTACAGAAATTGATATGCTGAGCAATAAAGAAGCCATTTTTAAGTATATGCTTGCTTGACTTGAATGCTGAATACTGAATGAGCTGTGATTGCTATATGTTGGTAGGACACATGGTGAAGCAGGTTACTGTAATTCAAATTGGTGTTATAACTGTACAGTGTGTATTTCATATTGAGTCTGTCTTTCCATTTTCCTTTGCTTGTTGAGTTGATCATACATGGAATCTCTGAAGGAAATCCTATTATTATTGTGCAATCATCATGTGTAAATTTACGTCCATGCAATTCTTGATAAACTTTAATTACTAATTATGAATGTGATGCTTCCTTCTTGTTACACATTGCTTTCAGTGACATGCATTTTTGTTTGCATGAGATTCTTCAGTAGTGTTCCTGTATGTTGTACTTAAAAGGTTATATATGTTGAGGAATTAAAAGGATCAACTAGAATTAATATTAAAAAAAATTGGCAGCCTGTTTTGGGCATAAAAAAAAAAAAAACCATTTATGTGGGCACTTCAACATCAAAGAATTCTGAAGTGAATCCATCCGGATGCAATCACATGAGATTGTATGCATAACCAAATAACTTTTCAATCTTTCTTTGAGTTTGTGGGGCTGACTACAAGCTAATTGCTTAGTTTACATTTCCTTGTTAATAGAAATAAATGATTTGTTGTTTGTTGTATTGTTCATCATGTCTTGGTCTGAGCTGTTTTTCCTACTGAAATAAAAGGATAAGGTGCTGAGAACTTCTAGTTGAAATATTACTTAGTTTCTTTTCTATTATCCTCTTCACAAGTTCAATGTGAGGGCACAACTGTTATTGATTTTTGTAAAATGATAATCGACTTTATCTGTGAGAAACAAAACAGCATGCATGTGTTGACTTAGCAAAGTTCCATTTAATGATGCACAGAGTGGAATGGCTCTAATATGTTGTCTCTATAGCTTGGCCAGTTCCTCGGTATTCCTGTTATTTATTATTGGAGATGTTTTAGGAATTTTCTTCTATTGCTATCATGGCTGACTGTAATTTGTAAGTACCATTAACCTACTTTGGTTACCTGTATATATTTTCTTTTTACCATTCATTCTCACATGTTTTAATATTTCTAAGGCAGATACAGATGGAAAAGTCAATCCAAAATTGCTAATGTTTAACAAGAACGTGTTCGGAAAACCAGAGGTAGTTAGAATTCCAAATAAAAGCTTTTGTGGATTCTTTTCATGGAGGATATTTTATGGTGCATCTTATGTGGGTACATCAACGAGAAAGTTTTCTATTACAGTTAGTATGGCCTAGTGACATAAGTTATGGAAACGAGTGGAAGCTGCCTCCCTTGTGTTTCAATATCGCACATACTTCTTCACTTATTTGTTGTGGTGTGACAACAAAATCTTCAGTAAGCTCAAGTTTGACATTCAAAACATCCATTATTGTAAACAATATGCATAGATAACTGTATCTGTTTAGTTGTCAATTTATCCATGACTAGGTAACCTGGCTATACTTAGAATTAGTGCTGAGATTTCTGGATTGTAACTGTGTGTGATCTTTTTTGCATCAACGTTTTCATACTCCATCATCAGGATGCTGAGCTGTCGTCCCATGGATGCTGAGCATGGAGAATAAGAGATGATGGATCATGATGGACGACTCTCTTATTCTCCATGCTCAGCATCCTGATGATGGATCATGGAGTATGATCCGGAACGTTGATGCAAAAAAGATCACACACAGTTACAATCCAGAAATCTCAGCACTAATCGATCATGGACTGGAAACTTCATGCAATTTATACTTAGAATGTCAAAAACACTTACGGTAAGTTTGTCTTTGCTGATTGGAGTGCTTATTAACTCTCTTGGAAACTTTAATTTGCTGTTTGTTGTGCAAAAGGTGGGCATTGATGTTGAGGAAAAGACACGAAGAACAAGTACCAATATTTTAGCTTTTGCCAAGCGCTGGTTTTCTTCACCAGAAATTGCATGGCTAGATGCATTTACAGACCCTGAGGAGCAACGGCAGAAATTTATTCAACTGTGGACTCTTAAGGTTTGGTTAATTTCATGGGTGCCATTCTTTTTACTTTATATATGTACTACAAGAATATAAAAAATCTCTCAATAAAAATATAAAACTTCTTTCGTTCCTTAAGATTCTAAGTATTTAATACTTGCAGTATTGTTTTCTTTGGATGATCAGTTCTTAAATCCTTAGCGTATTGCTATGTTTTCCTCATTATTTGTCACTATAGACAGAGAGAATTTACAAATGACTCAATCTGCATATATGTGAGTAGGCGAACCAGTGAGGTATTGCTGTAAACAGTTACCTTTTAGCTATGTTAGTTCAGAATCTAGATTGTTCTGGATTTCTACTCAATGTATACCGTCTGATGACAAGTGGGTTGATAAGTGAGTCAGTGACAAACAGATAGCAGTATAGGACCAAGTCATTATGTATGGAGGAAATTCACATGATAGTATGATTTTTTTTGAACTGAAGTAAAATTTTCTGGATCTTAGACAAGACGATTTATTAGTGTATTCAAAAATTTTGTTTAGTTGTGTTTTATGAAATATCAGCCAATGAGCCTGTAGAACATTGACAGGTGGGTAAAGCATTTACAATTATAGTATATGACATATGTAATCAATTTCATTGGTAACTGTATTACCATTCAGAGACTAGGAAGCAGAATAGTAAAACTAAATAATTTGAATGAATTGAAGAAATGCAGGCATGTAAATCATTAATGGCTCAAATGGTAAAACTAAAATTTAATTATCAGGAAAGTTTAAAGACAATAAAGTGTACTACTGCACTGCTTTTATTCATATATATTCTACACATTAAGACAACATTGTGCAATGATCCTAAGCTAGCTGTGGCTCTACTTGTATGGCAGAAACTGGTTATAGGCAAAAATATCCTTACATATTTTGTAAATGATTCTTTAGGCATTAAGCCCACTTCAATGGGCATATGCATGGCCGTGCTTCTTTTTTTTGTGTGATTTTTTATAACGTGAAAAGTGTAAATGGTTGAAAAAAATAAATCACATGATAGCACATGTCTAGTGTCATGGGTTTGCGTAGTTTCTGAAAGGAGCATGTTGAAACTAAAACAGTAGAAATATAACAGAACCAACGTAAAATTGTATCCTGAAAATCCTAAGCTATTTCCTTAAGATTTAGCTTTGGGATAGTTTTAAATATGAGCACAACAGGTTAGTCTTTGCTACATCCAGGGAATTTAGAAGAATTATGTCATATTTCACAACTCTTGGACTAAATGTAACCTATTTCTGATGTGGACATTTTGTAGGCTGTAGGTATCAATCCAAGTGTATTGAATGTATTCTTTCACATAGTTAAACCATATTAAGCCTCATAAATTTTTAAGCATTTCCGATTAATATCGCTTTCATTAAGAAGACTATAACTATCAATTTTAGGGAATTATTTACATGTCCATGGCTGTTCACTCACCATAGAGCACAGGGTATAGTATCCATCTTGAACAAATCTAGCTGCTGTAAAAGTTGATGGTGAGAGATTTGGTTAAACAAATTTTTATATTTTTGCATTCTCCAAAAAATTAAAGATCTCTTTCGTCAGGTGTTATGTATGTGTTCATTTTCAAGCATATTTCTTTACTGTTTCATGGTTGTAATTGTTAATTTTGTCCTATATAGCATGTAGTCGGTGTACAATGTCTATTATTATACTTTGGTGATACTAATATTGGTTATCCGATTATGTATTAATTGTTTGTATTAATTGGTTGTCGGCTTTGGGTAGTTATAAGCATAAGTTGGTTGATGGTTGTCTTCTTTTTGGCAACCGTCGGGTCCTTTAAATACATTGTGTATTGTCAAGGATGGTAGTATGATCTAGTCGGATCAATTCTGATCCTTGGCTGACCATCTCTGGTCTTCTGTAATAATTTCATGAGTGAATAAAGATATATTTCATTTTGTATCTGGTATGGATTGTCATCTCTGTTATTAATTCATGCACTTAATTTATCAGATAGAGCAGAAAACATAGCATATATTAAAGCATTTGCCATGAAAACGATACAAATCTTTGCTTTACAATCTGTAAGTTTTTTTTTATCGTTTTTAGTATTTTAGTTGAATGAAACACATGAAAGAGGCGGCATCACCTTGTCTCTTGCAAGTTGACTACTATAAACTTATATTATAAACAATGAATCCTTAAGATTATGCTCCAAGGAATTTGACACAGTTTCCATCTTTGAAAACTAAAGGAATACCAATGAAATAATAACAAGAAGAATATTAGAATGTGGGATGCTATCTAATTTGATAGGAATATATGGATTCTATAAAATTTGTAGCCTGTTGCAGGAAGCATATGTCAAAGCTTTGGGAAAAGGAATAAGTGGAGCACCTCTCAAGGACTTTTCCATCCATATTAAACACCATCCAGTTAGAAACGAGCACATTGAACACTATGAAGATGCTGGCTCTGATTCTGTTGTACGAAAAAAACAACCCTTCTCATAGCATGTATTGGTTAAACTTTGTTAACAGGATTAAAAAAATGGAAGAAAAGGAAGTAATCTTGTACAAATAATTTCAGAAACATTAGTATGTTTGCGAGATCTTTAATTTAGAATATACTGGATGAATGAAGTAGCGCCAGTTGATATTTCTTTAATATATGAAGTAATTCTCTTATCTTGTTGCCTATGTCACAGGTAAGCACAATAAAACTGGAAGTCTTAAAAAAGAGTGGTGCTATGAAACCTAACTGGCAGTTTTTGCTCTTTCAGCCTACAAACATGCACTATGCTTCAGTTTGCATTGGACAAGATGAAAAACGCTTGCATGGTAGGTTTTCAAATTTGGTCTAAAGGAAACGAATCAATTCCATATTATAAGGCTGCCATATATTTTGTAGAAAGTCTCCCTTTAGAAATAATTATTTTAATTTGACTGATAATATATGTTTACAACTCTTGAGCATAATTTATTTAAGTGACTATATGGGGGCAGTCTTCAAATTACAGATACAAGATTACAATTTTAAAGCTTGCTGTTGTGTAGTTGCAGAGGATGAAATGAGTCAAATGAGCAGCTGTTCTTGTCTCAAAGTGCATGCTTGGAAAACTGTCCCATTAGTGAAGGATGAGTCTCTATCTGTCAAGGAGACAATTATAGCATCCACTAATGCTAGAAGCTTTTGACTCTTTTTGGTGGAAATGCACATGCATTATTGATACTTACAAGAGGCAAGGTCAAACCAATTTTTTGGTTTGGAGTTTCTTAGGATACTTCGTGCTGCTAATGAGGGTTTCATGCACCTAGATATTGTCTTTGGAGTAACTAGAACTTTTGCATCTTCAAGGCTGTATTACATGCCTTTATTCTTATTTGTATTTTCAGATTTAGATAGATATATCAATTTCAAATGCTCTATGTATTCATATTTTATGTATCACATGCTTGTTAACCTTTTTCCATCAAATATCAATGGGGATGACAATTTTGGAGCCATAAGCATAATTCACAAATGGATCTTGATAATGAATGTCATGTTGTCTATTGAGTATTGTCACAATTGGTGATGACCAGTCTCTCTTGTACATGTATTTCACAGTTGTCCATGATATTGGGCTTTGCAGTCAAACACCTTTTTTATTTTGAAAGTTGAAAATATCGCAATAGTAAAATGGTGAAGGAGGTTGACGACCTTTGAAAATGGAGGGGACCAAATTTGTGTGATCCAAGTCCATTTTAGCATTAATTAAAAACGTACATCACAATAAATGTTTAATTAAGCAATGACACCAATCTGTCTAAATATATTAATGACAAACGGCTTTGGAAACAAAATTGACCCAATATCCCAAATCTACAACGTAGAAAACAAAGACAGTTCCAAGTGGTTATAAGAGCAAATTTGTCGCATCCCGTTTAGTTAGCATAGCTTAATCACTAGATTATTGTATTAATTATAATCAATTAGGAAAGATTATATGATTATCATAAGTATTATTGACGTAAAAATAAGAACGATTATGCTAACAACTAACTATGCAAGTGTGATAGGGATCATTGACATTCTCTCAAGTTGGAGAGAGTATCATCAAGAAAAAGGTTTGCTGGTGGGGGCAACTTGCCATGATGGAATAATGCACACACACTTAGAGTCATGTAGCTAAGTTGCATAATATTAGTATATATATGTGTTCTTCATGTGTACACAATTTCATGAGGATAAAACCTCGATAACTTGTGTCAGTATTGGGTCATGAGCCAAACTTAGCACAAGAGTGCAATTTGTTAATATGTAGGTATTTTTCAAACTTTCTGTCAAGATGGACCCCATATAAGTGGGAATTGACATGTTCTTTCATCTAATTAAAATAATGAATAAAAACATTAATATTAAATAAGTAGCATTATAATTTAATGTTAATAACACTATAGTTAACAAATATAATTAACATAAAAAAACATTGCATGGAAACAATTCATTCACTTTAACTTTTACTTCAATTTTATGGCGAAGAACGGGTTGTAGTGGCGCGGGTTTGAATGGCGATTCTACAGGTGATGAAGATTCAGACACGGACAATGATGATGGTGTTTGGGGGTTGGTTCTTTGCCTTTCGATGCCTCTGTGGTGCTGTTTTCCTAAGCAGTGTGAGGCTCTTTCCTCCCGTCTAGTGCTATGTGGGAGTTGGGTTGGGACCTCCTCTGGTGTGGTGCCTGCTCTCCTTCGTTTGATTGTGGGTCGTTTTGATGCTGTTGTTCTTGGCGTGACCGGAGGAGGCTATCTCTTTCTCTCGGTCTAGTTGTGTTTGCCCTTGCTTTTATTTTGGTTGCTCTCTTTGTAGTGGGTGTGGGTGTGTGTTGGTTTCTCTGAGGAAGATCGGTTGAAGAATGGGCTTATTTATGCTCCTATTCAGCGTAGTAGGATGGCTTGGGGGCTCCTTGTGCTGGTCTGTTCTGTTTTCTTCTTCTTCTTGGTCGTCCTTTGCTTCTTCCCGCTATTTGTTTGGTGGCTCTCTTTTGGGGGTTTTTGTTCTTAGTGTTTTGGGCTCTTCTTGTTCCCTCTTTGTGGAGTGGTGGTGTCTCCCTCTAGTTGGTTGTGTGGAGTTTTGGCCCATCTTTGGCTCTGACCAACGTGTTGGGGTAGCTTGGTGTTCTTTTTTGATGGGTCTTCTTATTTTCGTCCTGTCTGGGGCCCCTTGTTCCTCTTGGGGCTTGGTTGTTCCCGTTCTCTTTGAGACTGGGACTCTTCCTTTGGTGGTCTTTTGGCCTATGTTTCTTTTTGTTGTTGTGTTCTTTGCGACCTTGTTCTCTCCAGCTGAGTGTCTTTTGCGACCATGTTCTCTTTGGCTGAGTGTCTTTGGATCCTCTTTGTTGAGGTCGCTATTGTTCCTCTTGACCCCCAGGTGGCTTGTGATGTTCTCTCTTTTGGTGGGGTTTGGATCCTTTGTTTTGAAGTTTTACTTTTGCTTGTTTAAGCCTTCTGGTTTCTCTTTGTTCCGGGCTTTGGGCCTTGTCTTGATTTGGTTTTTTCTGTGCCCTAGTTGGGTTTCAAAGTTATTGTTGATGCAGGGGTTTGAGGTTCTTTCTTGGGCTAAGCAACTACATGTTTTTATTTTGAAGGCTCAATTTTTTTTGGGTTTTGTTTGGTTGGTTGATGTGTGTTTTTATGTCCTATATCTACACTCTATTATGCCAAAAGAGAATATGTTGGTATGGCCTTCCGAAGTCTTTGCATTCTCTCTTGATCTACAGGTGGGGTCTTCTATGGAGGTGGAGACTGCTCCTATTGAGGCAGAGCCCTCTTCTATTGAGGTGGAGATGGTTGTAGATTCGGTGGAGATTCTGGTCAACTTGTTCCTATCGAGGTGGAGCTTGTGTGGATAATTGTGTGAAGGCTTAGGAGGGTGGGGCTCTCATCTCTTCTCCTATAGAGGGGAGCTCTCTCCTATAGAGGTGGAGGTGGGATTGGCTTTGGTGGGGTGCTACTACATGAAGATAGATGTGCTTCAATGTTTTGGTGTGCTCTTTAACTCCCCTATTGAGGTGGGGATCTTGGAGATGTTGGTGTTTTTGATTATGGGTTTAGGGTTGATGGTGTTCTTTATTAAGTTGCCTCTTTCTCTTGGCCTAGTGATGTTTTTCTTGAGCAGATGATTTGTTGATGCTTGGTTGATGCAGGTGAGCTCTATGTTCACTCAAGGTTTACAAGGCCTAGTTAAAATCTGGTTGTTTAGGGATCTCGTCCCCTCTTGTTTTCTGATGCAACTTGTGTATTCATGTCTTCTTGTTAACTGCTACTGTTGTTTTGTTGTTGATTGTATGTGATTTATCTTATTTGCAGCTTGCCTACCTTGGACAGGGTTACAAAGCCCTTCAAAACCAATTATATTGGGTTTCGGGCCCCCCATCAAAACCTGCTTTACCTCTAATAAAAAACAAATATAATTAACATTGTTATTAATTCTTACTATATTTAAATATCGATATTAATATTCTTATTTATTTAAAATGTTGGTGAGAAGGTCTGAGCTATGTGGCACCTTCCTATTTGAGAATGGCTAGAGTTTATTTGGCAGCCAAGTGTGTGTGTGTGTGTGTGTTACTTTGGACACTATGTTCACACCATTGTATTCATTCTTAGGCGTTGTTCTCCATCAAATCAAACTTTGAGTTATGGGCCTTTAAGTTTCCTTGCATGCAATTCTTATTTTAACCACTTGGGGACCGCTAGCCAATATAGAAGGGATATATTAATATGAAAGTCTACCTTTAAAGCTTTCTTGAATTGATTGAATTCCTTGTTATAAAGGAAACTATGCATAAATGTTGCTTTGATTGATAGGTTTGATCCCATGTTACTTTAAATTGGCATATCTAATTGTACTTGGTATCATGTGTTGAATGGGTCCAAGGCCACTCCTTTTGCCACACCCTCCACAATTATACACCAGCCATCATAAGAGGGGTTTCTTTGGATGCCAAGCTATTAGCGCCTCTTGTTGCTTAGCACTTGGAAAATAGAATGCCACACTTCATTTTTTATATGAGGTATTATTGGAAGGAGGGGGAAATTAGAGGGAGAGGTTTGTTGTTTCCTGGAAGATATCCAAAACGTCATCTTTGGGCTTGTTCTCTATACATTGCCTAGTGGAGTGTATTTGTAAGTGCAAATAAACTTTATGTAGGTGACTTTATCCTTTCTATAAGGTAATCCTATAAATGCTATTTGAATCACCAATAGATAAATTTCATGAACTGCTTCACTATTACTACTATCTCTATTTAGTTTGATATTTCTCTAAGGGATGGTTGGGAATAAAAAACCCTTAAGGTTGTTTGCTACTTCTAATCCTTATGTGCATACTCCCGTTGCTGGTTATTTTATAATCATTTTAAAAAGAATTATTGAAGAAGACAATATAAATGAGAAAGTCGTATGATAAGTATTTGCAACAGCTCAATATAGAAATAATAGTCATACACAGGAAAGAAAACCCATAAGTCGCCTTTAGTCAAACATATTAGGATTTAGTAAGGAATCTAAACCAAACGCCAACTATAGTCTATAATTCCCTACCACTCGGTTCAATAGGGAACTATAGAAGAGGGAGAGGGGTGGAGGGAGGAGGGGTGCGGGGAACTATCCATAGTAGGCACTCTCTCGCGCCTCTCTCCCCTCTTTAGAATGGGAGCCTATCTGCCCTTTCTACAATGGGGGGGTTTGGAGGGAGAGGAAGCCTCTCTATAGCCCCTATTATACTATATAAAGGGGGCCCCTATCCTCTATAGTGGGTGGGATCCCCCACTATAGAAAGGTGCACCCCTATCCATAGTAGGCCACAAAGTGAGATCATTCTCTGGGACGAGAATAACACTGGTAGTTGTCCAGTCGTAACCAAACAATAATATTCTGGGAGAAAATGCGCCTAAAATCAAATATTTCAAGTCGGCTTCCATGGAAAATATAGAGTTCCTTTTCAATGTTGCGATCACATAAGAACATAGACTCTGAGGCTCAATAACTGAATACATAGTGATTAAATCAGAAGCTGAGATCATAAAGAGCATACTGCTAGTAGGGAGTGGGATTGAGACAATGAATTTAGAAGCATTGAACCTATCTTGTTCGAAATAATTGAAGCACATCAGGATGGTATCGGTCATACTTAATGAAAGAGAGATTCGACGATAATATGTAAAATCGTCTTTCTAAAGAAATTATTTCGAAAGAAATGGGCGATAGTTAGGAGAGGTGCACCAGCTGCGAGCAACAATATGGTGATTAGAACACTGAGTAATCCAAGCCAACCCACGTTACTTGCTAACGATGGGTAATCATACTTCTTAGAGGTACTAAATACAACTCCATGAATGGGCGAAATGAAAGTTGCATTAATGAGAAAGATCTCTAGGAAAACCACTGGAAAAAGATTGAACATGTGGAGGAAGGTCAGGGATTTAGAGAAATTCTGAACTGGAATATTTCATTGTCATTGGTTGTTGTGGTGCAACATTACCACTGCACTAAGTTATTGAATTGAAGCTTCCTCTGTCTGATGGCCCGGTGCAATGACCCCATGCTTTTTTTCCAGCATGGGGAAGCCCCTACAACTATCTCCCCCTTGGGGTTCCAGCCATTTATTTGTAGGGTGTCTAGCCGAACCCCAAAAAATACTAGTTCATGAGGAGAGATATAGGGATCGATTGATCATGGGGTTGGACCCAGTAACGTGCTAGGGAAATTGTCAAAAACGAAGGACCAAGGAGAGGAAGATGCATAGAGTGCACAATTATAGGTTGTAGGGTGAAGCACACTTGCTATATTGGAGGTGGTTGTTTCCAAAGAAAAGATATTTGACTTGGAGATGGCGATTCTATATGTAGCATGCCCTATACGATTTATTAGGAAAGGGGGGCCTTTTATAGCTTTCGTCGTCGCTTTATCTTTCAAGGGTTTTTCTAGAACCCCTGGGAATTCTAGTTGTCATTAGATGAGGGAAAAAAAACTCACCTGAGTGGGAGGAATTATAGCGGTCGAGTCTTTCCAAGACCCCACCATCCAAGGCGGACCCCACTATCCATACCTGCCTCTAGGTCGATGGGGTCTGCCGCTACGAGAGGGGATATAGTTGGGTGGGTGTATATTTGTCTTAAAAGATGAATACAATGAATTTTGTAAACAATAAAGGATTGGGGTGAAACATGTTGCAATTGAGAATTTCTATACTAAATGACTGCTAGTAGGACTATGGATGTAGTATTTGTTTGATAAATGCAATCTATCTCAACTTGAATTGAGAATAAAATCCAACAATTGTTTTATTAAATGCAATTAAAAGGTAGAAGATTTGCATCAAATTACACACCCAAATGAAAACTTAAGGTTGGTCAACTAAATTTTTGAATTTAAACTGATTAGTGTTGTTGATTGAAAACATGATGTGATTATGTCTTATGTCACATTGGTATGTATCTAGTATGGGAGGAACAAGCTTGAGGATCTTTTCCTCTCTTGTTTTTCTTTCTCTATTTATCCTCTTCCCTCTTTGCTTATTCTATTATAAATACTTAGAGGCAGTTACAAAAGATTAGAGCATTTTACAATAGGTTGTATAGTTGTGGTGCTCT
>VDFB02378550.1:0-20808 GCA_007258455.2 Sequoia sempervirens | reverse complement strand
TATTTAATGGATTATTAAATATTTAATATTTTGACTTTATAATAAAGTCACTTTATTGAAATATTTAAATATTTAATTATTTGGCTTAATTATAAAGTATTTATTATACTTTATAATAATTTATTAAATGTGACTTAATGAGTATTTTATATTCATTAAAAAGTGGACGCCAATAATTAATATTTCTCCTAAGTTAAAAGTGCGAAATTAAATCATTTATTTAAATGATCAATTAAAAGGAGATTGGGTCGAAATTCTTCAAGGAGTATATATTTACCAGTCAAGGCAAAATCGAACTATCCTGATTATTATTCAATTTTGTCTTTATTGCTCTGAGCATTGGAGTTTGCAAACCCTAGGGTTTCTGGCAGACGATCGTTTCTGGAGAACGAAAACTCTTCAGAGATTAGGCAGACTGAGGCTGTGCAATACCAGCTGAAGCTTGCACTTGGTGATTTCAGACAGGGATCACAGATTGTGCACATTGATTGACAGATTCATCAGAAATTAGCAGAGATAATCATCTACCTTTTGAGGCGACTTCATCAGAGGACTTATTTCAGAGATCTGGCATTGTTTTCTTGGGAGCCGTACTATATCATTGCTTGCTGTACCAGGCTGTACCAGTCAGCAAGTGGGCCGTACTTTTCATGTTCTCTGGAGAGAACGCCTTCTTTCTTTAGAGTCTGGTGATTGGTCATAGGGCGCTTTGGATTACTGAAGAGTTTGCATTGTTTTTCGAGCCTGAAGATTCCTTCAATCATTCTGGCCGTACCATCATTTATTACAGCAGCCGCCATCCAGGTTTTTTAATAAAAATTCATGTATTGCATTCTTAGTTCAGATTTTGGTATTGAAAAAGGCTCTAAAAAAATAATATAAAGGTGCACCAATGTTTACTGAGCATATTTGAGCTTATTGTATGAAGTTTCGAATTTATTAGATTTTCTTAGCAATTTCTATAGAAATCGCAGTTTTTAATATTTGCCTGAAAACCTACAAAAATACAAAAAAAACCAAAAAATTGCAAAAACAACACAAAATCAGTTAGGGTTTGAAACAGAGAACCATCAGGGTTCTGACATAACCTTAGCTGCAAGACAGACCTTTTCAGTAACATGTGCTTCCTTCTTTGAAACTTGGCAAACTCTTGAGGCATTTCTGCATCCATGATCAGCTAAGCGACTATGCCTTTCCCCTAGATTGCCTCCACTATTTCTTGTTTATACACATGGATTAACACATAAACAGATGACTTAGCAAAACATGACAAAATTAAGCTCAGAAAACAAGTTTCATATGGGTGTAACACTTTGTAGCCTAAGTTCTTATGTGCTTTGTTAGTAGGTATGTTAGCATATGTAATGTGTTAATTAGTTGATAGGGAGTTGGGTGTTTATATAGGATTCAAAGTGAAAGTGGCTTATATAAGCACACATGTACTTCGTAAATCATCCTTGCATAATATAGTTTCATTGTGTGTGCCATTCTATACATGAGTGTTATCTCTGCAATTTATGTGCTCTGGATTTTGCAAGTGGTATCAGAGCCCACTGAAGGATGGAAAGTGGTTGAAGCAGCAATTTGCACTCATTCTTTCCTTGCTTAGGAAAACCACAAAAATTTGTAAGGACCATGGAAATCAACTGTACAGAGGTGTAGCCGTGCCAGCTCATGCATGGACCATCTGATTATCAATCAGCAGTCTATGTCATACTATTGCCATCCTTCTATGGACTGTGTTATTTATCTGTTAGGTGGCTCATTTAATTTTATGCACATGAAGATGGTGGGAGGTACTTTTAAAATCAAATTAATAGATGAAAAAGTCAGGTGAAAGGCATACAGTACATTTTGAGCATTCTTTTTTTCAAGGTTTAAAAGTTTGGACTCTGTCAGCAAAATCAGAGTTCTAAGGCATGTGACAGATACATTGGCTGGTGCAAGTGGGGCCAGAGTGGGTAGAAAAGGATTCCAATGGCCCGAATGAAATAGAATTAGCTGAACCAAAAACCAGTTCAAGCAAATCAAGAATCAATCTTTCCAATTCATATAGAAAGGTCCCTGATGGCTTTGTTCGTCTGATGCCTGCAAGGCTCGTACATGTTGTTCTTCCATGGGTTCTATAGTGGAGGTATCTATCACTCCTCACTTCATTGGACTGGCTGCAAACAAAAGATAGCACCACATCCATCTGAAACCTACCACTGATAAAAGCCGGGTCATTCAATCTGCCAAAATATTGGTAGACAATACCTTAGTTTTAGTAAGAACTATTTTTTGTTATTTTCTTCAGTTTTGAAAGGTCTAGTTAATTCAAAATTTCATAATCCTAATTATAAATATAGTGTAAAGGAGTTGATCTTTAGGGGCTTTCTAAGTCATATGGAGCAGCAATCACAAATTCAAATTCCATGGTACAAACTTTTTACTATTTTGTACTTTATTGGCCAAAAAAAACTTCTTTTCAAAGACTAATATAGTTTTGCTTTCATTGGGCATATAGTGGTGCAGCCACTCATTTTGGAGGTTTTGGCACATTTTGCATCCATAGGTAAGGTTAGATTTTCTTTAGGAATCTCCCACATGCTTTACGAAGATATTTTTTGTAATCATAGTTTCATGGAATTTCATAATGGGAGGAAGGATTTTAGGGATAGGGGGACTAAGAACCTAAGTTTGGGGATGGCAAAAAATATAATATATAATACTAATAATTAAATGTTTCAATATAATTAAGAACAAATTGATTCATAAAAAATTTATAATATATTAAAACATATATTTATAGCATTTATAATATATTAATAATACATTTATTAATATTATAATTTATTATATTCCCACAAGGCATTCAATCTAAAGTTGTGCAAAATTCCAAATGTATAAGGTGCAGATTCAACCAAGATAGGTTGAAGAGTGTTTCTTAGAGCTCAAAGTGCATGTAAATCATCCGATACAATACTTTTGACAAGAAATTTGTGCAATTAAGACTCTCATTACTGATGCAAACTTGACTAGTTTGTGTGCATGCATATACACTATCACTTCATGTGACCAAACAGGAAAAAAGGTGCCCTTCCTCCCATCGTGTCCCCTACCAACTATTAAAATTTTGCAAATTGCATTCTTTTGTAGGTATTAAAAATATTGTTTTTTTCAATTCCATTTTGGGGACCTTTTTATCAATTTTAATAATATTTTGAAGACAACCCAACATTCTCACTAGGGAGGACAGGACACCACAAAAACGTTCCCTCTAAGGAAAACATACTAGAGACATCCCTTGCTTGTTGGTGGCAGTGGGGGGACAAGAAGGGTATGTCTCCTTGGCATACCAACGTTCCAAGGATGTCCTTGTCCTAAAAGTTTGTTTGTTTGTTTTGGTGGGGATTGCATCCCTATGGAACAACACTAGTTGTAATGAGTACAATATTGATGGAATCCAGTATCCTATTGCTTTCTCTTACTTTACGCATGAGTACACTTGTCATGTTCTACATGTTACTTATTGCTTGTACCTTTGAAAACTTTGTCATTGGAGAACTCAATATTTCTATCAACAGATAGGATCTAGGGAGGTCAAAATGGAGGTTGGAGGACCCACCAAGAGGATGGATGATCATTCACATCTCCAATTATAGCTTCTCAGACTGGGTTTACTGCTTAAGAGGCAGTTTTGGTAAGAGAAGATATGTTTCCTATTTTCAGCACGATTTTGGTTTTCCAATATTATAGTTGCAATCTAGATTGCAATTTGATATATTGTCACAATTTTGGTTTTCCAATTGCAGTTTGGTGTTCCAATGAATTGTGGTCAATTTTTGTAATATGGTGTTCCCATTTTTGTTTTCTGATTTTTTGAGAATTGATGTGGAGCAAGATTTTAGCAAGTGGTGAAGCCATTCTATTTTCAACCTCTTGACTGATAAGAGGGTGGTAGGTCTTGATGATTAGTCCGCAAGTGGTATTCTCTTAACTTTGTGTGTTATATTAATGTTGTGATAAGGTTAATCCACCAGGGATGTTGGTGTAAGATTGAAAATTGCATAATCTGCAATTTCCTTTCTTGCACTTGCACTCATTTTAGTTGTTATTGTCACATGTGTATTTTAGACCCCATTTGTCATCTTCCCTAGTCTAGTCCTTGTGTGCATGTGTCACCTTGTCCCCTATGATGTATTTACACTTGTTGATTTATTATTGTTTTCTTCTAACCCCTAGTCATAGATCTCTTTCCCCTTTGCATGACGCCTTACACCTTCACCTTGCCACCTTTTAATCCCCTTAACCAGACTATTTAATGAAAACCTATTTCTTAATCTTAATGCAACAACCACCTTCAAGCTCCTAAAATCCCAACCTTTCAATCTCATTATTGGGAACCACCACCCCTAGATGGCAAACCTTTCTCCCAAGTGGTCCTATGAAATTGAGCCTTTTTGAGCTTTGGAACTTCTCCCGGCCCTTGGGTAAATGGCTTGCAGCAGCATTCTTGCATCCAATCAAGTTCAAATTTTCACAACTAATTCATTTAATTGCAACCGGCGGGGCCTACTACATTCCCAGCACAAATTCCCTCCAAAAAATTAAATTCTCAGGCATACATACTTTGGATTTCTACAGTGGGCTCAGGCATAAATATAAAGAACAAAAATATGTATTGGATGCACATTTTACCATCTGAAAATTGAATATAATGGAGATGTTCCCGTTCTTCTGAGAACTCAAAATTTCAGTTAAGTTCTTTTCATCAAATAGAGCAGCAACACCCTTCTTTTTAAGAACCCAATTGTTTCACTTTGCTCTGGTTAGAATAAGAAACGTAAGTTCGATCAAAGATTCTGATATGACAGTTTAAGAGAACCAATGGCGTCCTTTTAACAAGGTAAAAGAATGCAATTCCCTTTTTTAAGTAAAGAGATAACAGAGACTTTCAGTGCTATAAATACTCTACTTATGATAAACTTGAGTGGCATAGGAGAATGGTCCAACTTACTTCCATGTGAAGCTCTTGGTATGCATCCATGAGTGGGTCGTAACAGTATGCTGTCATCAGAGCAGTATTCTTTTTTATTAAACGTGCATGTGCATCTTCAATTTTCTGCACTAACTCTTTCCGTCTCTCCTCCACTCCTGACAGTGTATATTCCTTTGTCATGGTTCTATATGCCTCCATCAACTGCTTTGAGATATGATTTGCCTGAAAAAAGCAACAGAATTCAGATATTAGAACTTTCATGTTCTCAATTTGAGGATTAGCACCTATCAAAATAAACATCCACACCAATCCTCTTGAAAGAGAAAGATTCCCTATTTTGTTCTAGTGCTAACATGAACAACATTGGAAGGATAGCATCATGGGAAAACTTGTCCTTACCTTCTCCGAAACGATTTCATCATTATCTGGAAATGGTGTGATCATGGATAATAAATCGCTATAGCGGAGGGAAATTGCAGACACCAACTTCTCACAAAATGTTATCATCTCAGCATTGTTTCGGACCTACATCAAATAAGCTGTGATTGTCTTTCTAATTTCTGCAAACAGTATACATAACTGCAAAGCAGTAAAAGCTAGGGTATGTGGAAAGGAATTCAAGATATTTAACTCATAAACACATCAACCAAATCTCAAAATAAGAAATAGCAATGGTGAACAAGGATAATAGTGAAGAAACTCAAATTGCAAAATTGTGTATCTTTATACCTGACTTTCACTGTACCGCTGCTTTGACCACTGCAGGCATTGGAACTGATGAAAATCATAAAGCTCGTTGCCAGAGCCAATCCAACTTAGTCCTCCTCCTTTCACTGTCCCATCATATGCCTCCTGGGCAACTTTCAAACTGATAGAATGAGCATCAGTTAGTTTTGTAGGTGGGAGAGGCCTGTTGTGACTTTCACTATCAATAAATGTATTATCTCCATTTGTAATTTTCTGTTCCTCATTTGTGTAATTCTGAATGGCAGCAGAAAAGGTGTCAGTATATGCTCTCTGGTATGCAGCTTTTCCACTGTTTAGTATGGATGTAATCTTTCCCACATTCATACGTGCAACTTGATCACATTTAAACATAATCTGCTCATGCATTTGTTTACGTGCATCATGATATTGCTGACTGCCTTGGTGGGGACCAACAAGGGACTCGTACCTGAACATTAAAATTGGTTTCCGCAATTCAAAATTATATTCATCAGAGACTGACCAAAAATTAAACTTAAGAAGATATATGCACAATGAACCAATTCAATCTATGACGCCAAGGAGTAATATTACTTATCAAAATTGCAACTTTTATAGTGGGGTTATGTCAATACATCTAACGGTCCAAAGGTTCACAATGATAGAACACTGTTCTGCAACACTTTTGGGGAGTTAGTATACCAATAGTAAGAAAGAAGACAGAAATTGGGCAAAATTGTAGCAATCTTTCATTAGCTGGAGAATAAGTTCCACAACACTATCATACTTAAATAAGAATATATTGTGATGACCCATTTTTTATTCCTGAATATCAAACCTCCAAAATCACAGCACAGCACATCAAACCAGGCACTAACAAATATTATAGCTTTTCCTTGTGAAGGCCAACCTAGTTAAGATCATCAGCGATGGCCTAAAGGTGGCCGACCCAGTGATAAAATAATTAAATAACAAAAGCTGGCCGACCACCTTGTTATATAATTCAAATTACATATATATGTTTTAAACGGCCGAAGTCTCGAGGAAAAAAAGAGGATAACAATCATAATATCTCAGCAATTAAACAGTTTACAAGAGGCAACAATTATAATATCTCAGGGCAGCTCTAGTAATAAGAGGCAGCAATTACTTAAGACCTTATCTAAACAAAGGCAGCGATCTCCCTCAAAAGATAATATTAAAGGGATAATATTAATAGATATTAATTATCCCTTAAACAAATAGACATACCTCTTGGACGAATGTATACCATGAAAGGGGGTGTCTCTCAGCCTCTCATGGGTATAAGAAGTGAAGGCAATAGCAATCAACAGGAAATCAGGGAATGGAAAGACAAAATAAGAATTCTGGAATATGTATTTTCTGAGCATCAAGGCAGATAAAAGCAATCAGAAATGAATAAGTAGCCTGCACTCAGAAAGGCAGCAGCCCTTAAGTATAAAAAGGGATTGATATCAAAGAAAAAGATGGTTCAATGAAGAATACATGGAGGTAGATGATAAATCAATAACCAAGGAAGTAAG
The DNA here is from genome assembly GCA_007258455.2 of Sequoia sempervirens. Classification (NCBI taxonomy): domain Eukaryota; kingdom Viridiplantae; phylum Streptophyta; class Pinopsida; order Cupressales; family Cupressaceae; genus Sequoia; species Sequoia sempervirens. The sequence continues at coordinate 13,578 of VDFB02378550.1, read as the reverse complement.
TTTAATATATAAATTATCTACATGGTCATGCAATAGTAATTAGAAGTAATTATAAATATATATATATATATATATAGAATATCTATATATGTTATATACGATTATGTAATAATGATGCTTGCAGCAATTATTAATCCTTATTAATCATTATGCAACTGAAACTAATCTGTTTGTTTCCCTTTAAGCAATATCTTCTGAATATTGAGAACAGATTGATCGAAGGAGAGAAAGGTACAGATCAGCAATCCAAAGGAAACCAGTCCAGTCCAGGGCAGCAGATCGTTATTATCAGAAATACATATATAATCAGGGGTATATCATATATTATCTGCCAATCATTGCTTTACATATGTATATATCTTGCTTATGGATAATAAATAATATTTTAGTATATGTCTTGGATACAATATGTGATCTGCTTGAGTGTCTGAAATCCAGCTTGCGGGAAGGGCCTAGGGTGAAGTGGTAAGAGCCAAAAGAGCCCACTTGCAACCCCCGCCTGATCCCACAAGATGGCAAGAGTCTTTAGGGGGTTGAGACATTGATGGGGAAAGTAGGTACAAGTCGCCAAGGGAGAGGGTTGTGGTATACACCCTCTTAGGCTTGGTATGGAAATGGCTTTGAGCTGACCCATCATGTCCCTTCTCCCAAAATCCTAATATGTTTGCATTGTTGATAATCTATGGATGATGTAATTGACTACCTCTAATAAGTGTGTGTGTGTGTATATATATATATTTGCATATATTGTTGATGTGGTGATTGCAGGATTCCAATCCAACATGGCATCATTAAAGAAATATTTATTTGGTAAGATGAACCCCTAACCCTAATTCGTTGCAATTTGTGATTTGTGGGAAAAATCTAGGGCAACTCAGGAGAGGGACATCACATATATATGGTCTCTCAACTTCTACCTTTCATATCCTCATATGACTGCATTTACATGCAATACTTGTTAAGATCCAAATGTTCCACATACAGAAATATTGCAAAACAATAGCAAAATTGCCCAAATACCACTTAAAAGGATACAATCATAAGATAATAAAAAAAAGCAGAAACTAGCCAAAGAGAACAAATCACACAATACAAGAGATGCCATATGTAGCAGAGGACCCTACTATTTAACATATGCCAATGTAGAAAAGTACCCTTGAGGTAAGGCAACACCAAACGATATTCTTTAAGGATAAAATGACTTCAAATATCCCTACTATGAGAGTTAAAATATAATTCAATGTTTCTCTATGATTCTTACAAAGTGGTCCACATTGCATTTGGTGTAGTGGTAGATTCAATATGAAAAAGAAAGTCAGGAGAGACTGACATACACAAAGTACCAAAGGCTTCATCACATTTATTAAACCATTTTATCTTTTCTGCAGCATCTTGAGGTTTAGTTTCAAGTCCCATTGTAACCCGATGATATTCATGTCTTTTAAGATATATTATTATCTTAGACTTCCATTCAAAATAGTTGTATGGAGTTAAGACATGAAGTGTAGATGCATCCATGAGTGCAGAAGAAAAGTAGATTGCAAAGAGGAAAGAAAGGTGCAAAAAAGAAGACACACAAGACACCCCCCCTTTCCACTAGTCTCAAAAGTCACCCCCCCGCCCCTCCCCCAAACAGATTACAAAGTTGGCACTTTATGATTTAGTGTGATTACAAGGCTTTTATCAGATTACAACGCTTTCTAGGCCTTCAATGGCCAAAATTACAATTTTAGAAACAAAATAAATCTAATACAAAATATGGGAAAAAAAAAGCCTTGTAGCTGAGTATTAATCTTCAATGCCTTTTCGCTTTTGAAAAATAGAGATCTAAGGCAAAAGTTATGGCCTATTGAAGAAAAAATATGTACCAGTTTCAACCTACAATATCTGATAAATAAGAGGAATTTTTATCAAGACCTTCGTGGATAGAAATTTCTCATTTCAGCTTCTGACTTAATTTCTGCAAAATTTATCATGAATATGCAAAAAATAAAAGATACCTAGATGGTTTTTCAACCCTATAAACAAAACCCAAAAAGTATTTTTCTTTCCAGCAAGTGAAAATCGAGTTTTTGATGCAAAAATGAAAACGGCTCCAATAAAAAGGATTTCAAATTTCAAACTCTTAATTGTTACTATGTCCTCCAATCTCTAGTTTTGGTGAAATAAAAACCAATATTGACTTTTTCAGACATTCTGGACACTCTGGAAAGGCTGAAAGTACCTCCAATATTACCAAAATTCTGCATCACCCAGATCTCACAATAACACAATATGCAAAATAGAGTATAAAGATGTTTATTTTCCCTTCAACTATTTTGATTCCCCAGATCATCTAAGGACGCAAAAGAAGACATACTAAGTTTTTGAAAAGAATATTAGCCATCTATTAGTCTCAAATCCCTCAAAAAAAAAAAAAAAAACAAAGTAAGCTATACCAGACAAATCTGCTCTAATAACATGTTAAATTCTTCAAAAAGCGAGAATCGAGCCAGGATCTAATGTTGATCATAGATCACATACAACTCCAATCAATAGATGATCATAGATCAAAATAGTAGAGTGGAGATAGAATCTAAAAAGAGAGAAAAATAGAAACAAAGAAAGAGAAATTGGAAAATACTCTCGATACTCTCACCGAGCTATAACCGAACTAGTGAAGGTGAGAGTAGAGTGCCGTATATATAGCAAAAATAGGGCATATACATCCAAGAGGTGCATTAACTCCTACTACCCATAAAAGGAGGGAGGTTTTACCTACTTGGTAGATGACAAAACAAGTGGCATGGCCTCCTTAGGTGAAGACAAAAGAGAGGTTATGAGAGGTGGCACATAAAGCCAAATGAGGGTGAGAAACCCAACTACTCCATAACCTATTCAAGTAAAGACAAAATAGAGGTTATGAGAGGTGGCACAACAAGCCAAAAGAGGATGTGTAACTCAACTACCCATGTGTGGGAGAGAGTGACACATGTAGTTGATGCATTTCGCCACGTGTCCTCATATTAACCACACCTAATAAATCTAAGCAAGTTTAAATAATGTGTAGGAAAAAAGAAATACCCCTAACATAAGGAAAATAAAAAACCTACACTAATAGAAGTTAGTCCAACCTGATTTGACCACTCAGCTAGCCACATCACCCATAAAGGAGTCTAAGAATGGTACAGCGCCCTTATAACTGCTACAACTCATTTTAGAAGGTGTACGGAATGTTTAATATGTTGCGCTAAATTGTGGAAAGACTATCAAAGCCTTCATAATTTACCATCGACTCTTTTTACTAACATGTGCAAATAGTACGACAAGTTTTTGGTATAGCTGGGACAACTTGCTCAACATAAATAAAATGTATAATATTTAAATTCCTTACACTATAATTTCCACAAATTTGGCATCCAAGAATTACCTGAAATCACATACAATGAATAATTCCTTACTTCCAATTGACAAATAATAAATTTTCGTTTGCCTACAAACCGCCAAAAGTTTATAAAACTTCAATCATTAATTCCCTATGTAAAATTTGAGTAATTCTACTTGCAACTAGCTAGGGTAGGTCTTCCACTACCGAAACCAATTTCCCTTAAGGTTTTCGTCCTAGGGTTTTCCTACACAAGAAGCTCTCAAAATCCACTATAGAGAAATAAAATCCAACATGAGAAAATAAGCTCTCAAGTTTACTTTTATACTTTTCTCTGCCAAACTTTCCAAAAGTTATATTTTTAAATTCACTCTAATAAATACTTCTTTTTAATCCAAAAGACCCTTTTTATGAAATAATAATATTGTTTGATGTGCAAGGTCCCCTTTTTCAAGCATCCATGATTTAAAAAATTTTGATTACCTTTCCAACAAGCTATTACACTAAATTGTTTTTTGAATTAATTCATAAAATTAAGCAACCTTAGTGAAATAATTAAATTAATGCTCATTAATTCACCCAAGTTGTGAAAACCACTAAGCAGTATCAAAATCAACATCTAACTATATTGGAATGACATTGATGATGAAGAATGATAATTGGAACCAACCGGTGACTTCCTATAAATAGACACTCTCTCCAAAAATCTTGGAGAACAAACCGAAAGCTGGAAATCACTTCTAAGAGTGCCATAAGGATCTTCAAGACCCACTAAGCTCACTACCAATAACAAACATCTTTGTAGAACACAACCTGCATGCTCCAAGAACCGTGAAGATCCTCTCATCAAACACCAAGCTACTTTGGTCAAAATTGGAGCTGGATAAAAGCTTACAAATCAATATAGCAAAAAAATGTGGACATTACAATAGAGTTGGAAGTTTCATTTTCAAACAAAGCTGGAAAACAAATTTTAAGCTGAATTGTTAAATAATACTAATTCTATGCAAAGTCACTAGCAAGGAAAAAGAAGTTGCAAGCTGAGAGCAGCTCAAAATATTTCTATGATGACTTCAAGTTTCCTGACAACTCCAAAAACTGTGAAAGCCCCCATCTGTCCACTGATGAGCAGCACAGAAATTGTGAAATAAAAAAAGCACACATTGTGGAAGGTAGTGGAGAGGATAATAAAATTTAACAAGCCTTGCATGGTACTTCAAGATTAAATTCTTGTCCTTCATTGCTAAATCTTCACTGCTTAAAAAAGGCTCTCCTCACAAAAATTATAAATCAGAAGATGACAATTTAAAACCTTAAACAACATAAAGATACTAAAATACCATTCACAGTTCAAATTTTGCAGTGAATACGCATATAGAACAAATTTTAGATCAACTAATAACGATCATTTTTATTTGAATGAAAAATATAATAGAAGACAGCATGTAAAACTGTATTTACTTCTTTAAAGTATCTTTGATGATTTTGCTACAGCTATCTTGAACTTCAGTTTCAGGAATAGGCAAGTTGATGTCAAAAAGAATCTTCTCAGCTTTGTGACGGAGCACTTCTCCAAGACGCATAAGAACTTCCCTAACCTGATAATCATTCTTTTCCCTGCAATGCAAAAAAACAGAGCTACCATGTTATTTCTATTCAGTACTTATGTGCTGCATGACATCTTTGAAGCTTGAATATTGGATAGGAACACCTCTCAATTGAAAAAGAAACACCCAACGAGATAGTTGTCCTATGTCTTCTCTATGTTAAGTGTAATTACTCTAGATCAACAACCCAACCTGTACAATGGTTTCATTCTCTCAATTTTGGTACCAAGACTAACTTGACATGCTGATGATGTCAGCACCAGAGGCACTCCAACGCACCGTTGCTTGCAATAATCAATTGCTTTATTTTCTGTCAACATTGAAGAAGAACCATAAAAAGCTATATATAAACATCAGTAATTACACCTCAGAAAAGTGAAGCTATATTATTGCATTGAATTCCTACATGCCAAGTACTGCAAATAGTGTTCCATGAGTACCTGCATCCACAAGTAACTGATTAACTTCTTGGGTTGTCAACGCAGATGCTGCCAAAGTTGAAAGTGCCTCTAGGTTTTCTGGTGCAGAATTCAGATCCATTGTAGATAGTTTCAAATGATCGGACCTTGGAAAAACTGATTGCATTTCTTTCTCAAAATACTGTACACCACCAGCAAATGCACCATCAATTATTATATCAACAAGGACATCCCTTAGCTTTCGATCGGCACTTAAAGGGAAATCTTCATTGACATAGTGGACTAGAAGAGGCAACAATTTGGCTACAATCTTTCCTGTAAGCTTTTTACCACCTTTTGCTGTTAAATTTCCAAAAACTGCCATCCGAAGATTTTCAATGTCCAGGAGATATTTAGGATGAAGAGTGTAAATCAGTTCCTCTTCTGCTGCCAATCCTTTACTCCCATATCTTTCACGCAGCAAGTTTAGATCTGCTGGAGTTCGAATAGTATAGCAAGAAATTCCATGAGAAAACAATGTATCCAAAGTTCGATCTCCGGCGTGTGCTTGAGCAGCTATGTAACGCTGAAGATGATGAATTGGTGCTTCTGAAGGTTGAAGATCAATGTCAAATCCTTGTACAACCCATGTTAAAGGTGGGAAGTCCAGCGTCTTTAATAACAGAGGCACATCTAAATCTATTGAAGGGGTAGCCTCATCTGTATAACAGAAATACAAATCATGCATCAGCAATCAATCAGCTTGATTAAGACCCAACAGAATCAGAGTGAAAACAAAAGGAAACATTATTCATTGTAAAAAAACAACTCACAAACAGCAGCATATTTTAGATCATCAATTAGTAAAAAGCAAACTGGATATAACCTTCAGACCCAGCAGTGTGAAGCCAATTCTGTAAATTAAAGATTTGGGCCTGCTTCGACAAATCAGCTAAGGAGCTCACCGATTGCGCATCTCCTACAACACAATGTGGAAATGGCTCATGCACAATTTACTGTTTTCTAACAATAACAATTAAGAATATCAGAGGAAAATAGAACAAAAACACTGACAAAGTCACATAAACATTAAAATAAAGGGAAGCAGTGATGCTATTGTAACTTTTATAGAAGCTGATTATGCAAGTTGATAAGCAAATCATGTAAATAATAATGTATCAAATACAAAGTTACAATCAGCTATGACATTGAAAATGTTGATACATTTTTGTGCCTGCGTGAAGAGCAAGTAAATCAATTATTTGAAAATAACAAATTTTAACTAACATCAATATTAAGGAAGGAATGTCAAAGACTATTCAAAGATGATAATTCCTTTGGGACATTCCTACTTTTGCTTACAAATAATCTCATTTGTTAATGACCTCATTCATTTTAAGCCTACTACCTACAATAGAAGAAAATGTTAATTCAGCATTAATAATCAGATACTAGGATTAGGTGTTGTACACATACATTACAAATCCAAGTAACATTGTATTTATATTATATTACTAATGTGTTGTAAATATGGAGCCACATTGAAAAAGGCACACGACTTGGAAAGAATCTTATATCCCACATTTCTGTAGATATAATATCTTGCATTTCTCTCCTCGTAGGGTTATTATAGGAAATGTTTGAGTCTTGTTTCCACTTAATGGGCATAGTTTGTTTTGCACCTATACCAAAGTCTTGTTCATAAATCTTTCAATACTAGCAGTGCATGCATGGCATTTTCCTCACTATTTTGGCCCACTATATTGGAAACAATTAGCAGTTTCCCAAATGGGTCTTGGCCTATCTATTGGATGCTTGGGATGGAATTTATACATGGTGAGTTCAAAGCTAGGTTATGCTATTGGATTGACTCCACACACATGGTTGAAGATCTATTGTATCTCCCATTGAGAGCATTGATACTATGAGTTATTGTAATCCTTTTATTGTTGATTAATACGTCGAGTGTGCTTTGTAGGCTAGGCTTTTCCTAAAAGGGTTTTCCCAAGGTGTATCTTGCGTCGTGCATTGTTCCTCTACTAATTATTGTGCAGATCTAAACTTATTTTCATTGTTTTTCCCATAAGATTGGTGTTAAAAAATCTTTGGTTTCATTTGATTTGATATTAGAACCTGGCCAACTTCTTAGATCTGTGGGAAGAGTAAGTTGTTGTCTTAATCATTGTTTGAGTGGAAGCTCTACATAGGTGATCTTTTTGAGGTATATGTAATGTCCCCTATTTTGTGTATTTAGAATTCTACCCAAAAATCACAATTTCCAAGTAAGAGATATATTTTATTCAATTACAACTTCTGATAGACTCTAGTTTAACCCTGCAATAATGTTAGCCAATGATTCATAATATAATATAATTAATTGATTATTAGTATTGTTACATCCACTACCTTATTTAACATATATATATATATATATATATATATATACTGATCTAGATGAGTAATTCACAATGCTGATTCTGAATTATTATCCTCTCAATAATCAATAATTGGAGAAGATTACAGAGGGCACCTCAATCAGGTGCTAGGAATCTTTCCTACTTCTAAGCCCAAGAGTGGATAGTCAACCACCTTGTCTACTTAGCAAGGAATCTCTCCCCCCCTTCATGTACTTCCAACTCTTCTTCCCATGAATGAGTTATAGAAGCATTAATAATTTAGATTGATAATGCAATATGAATTACAACTCCTATAAAGTATATATTCAAATATCTAAATGCATGGAAATACATGGAATTAATATATTCAGAAATATATATTAAATAGCATACCAATATCTGTGAACTACGTTACTGTTATAGTCACAGAATTCATATAAATATTTGTGCAGATAATTATTCCAGGCACTTCGCTATAGATATCAACCTGCCAATTGATGTCGATCCCTTCCTTCCTGATTGCCTTTTATATGCTCTGTGTCCCATCTACAAAAGACATCTTTTGGATTGGAGTGACCATTCAAATGGTCATGGCTTTTTGATTAACTTAGTGTCATAACTAATTGCTATTCTTAACAACCACCGATTATTGCTATTTAATTTGTATTATTTCTTGCTAAGGATCGGCAGCCCCCTCTTGACTATAATCACTATTGTTTCTATTCTTCCTTCATGCCACTTCAGGAAATCGTTCTATTCTTAATCCCATGATTCTTATGCAGAGGTTGTAATGTCCCTTGGCAAAAGTAGACGATATTTTTTTGATTTCACAGTTTGACACAAGTAAACATTTTGTCAAACAGTTTGCTTGCAAGCTTCCCTTCAGCTGATAGATGTTTCTTCTTATGTTTTTGGGTTTATATGATGCTCCAGATGCAAGAAATGTCTTCTACATAACTCAACAATGATTTACAGATACAATGCAAAAGTATTCCTGATTTTCTAAGATATAATATACATGCATATGTTCAGATACAGCTATGTGACATTCTGACAAACATTTTACAGGCATACTTCATTCTTTGATATTGCAATGTTGAAACTACAGTCTAATTGCAAACTTCAGTCTGATGACAATGTTGCCTACAGCTGATCTCCTTAATGATTGATGTAACTCAGTAAAATGCAGCTACACAGCTAATACAAGTTACAATGAGAGCAGCGATGCAACTACAAAAACTTCTAATGCTACTTAAAATGGAACCTAAATGATGACCACTTTATCCAATGTCAGGTACTGCCTCCTCCAAGTTGAATGAGATTGATTACACAGTTGCTGCGCCAAGTAGCTTAGAAGAACTGCGAACTCTCTAATGAGGATAGGTGTCTAGCAACAATTTGAACTGAGAGCTTTGGCTGGTGTCTACTTCTAGAAGCCGTGCAACTCCTTGATATTGATTCTCCTGGCCTTCTAAGGGGAAATCGACCACTTCTGGGCTGCTTCACTTCAATCTCTCAACAACACGTCCTCCACTAGATGTGATTAGATGATAAATTGTTGTGCTGGCCACTATTTTTGTCTTTATCAATGAGAACAATGGAATATCTCATAAACTCGGTCTACTCCCAGCAACATAGAAATTGATCTCCTAGACCCAACAGGTGGAATGTTATTCTCTGTCTTTCCCGTAAGACTCCCCAAGCATATTTTTGGTAATCCTCCAATACTCACAAGTTCAAAATCGAACTACACTTATCATGGATTGATACGCCAAGACATAGCTAAAAGCCACGATTTTCTCATTAGAAGAGTGACGTCGTTTACCAAACTGCTACACAGAATAAAATACGATTTCTCAATATTCAAAAAAACTTCCTTCTATCTTGTGCGGCATCTGTGCTGACAGAAATACAATTCGTCTCTTCTAAATTTAATATTCTTCAATTCGATTTGTCTTTTTTGGTCCACCGTATCAATCTTCAAAACATTTCAAATCGTCTTTCTTCCCTCCACCATATGAATTTGACTTTTCTATATTTTTGTTTGCATCTGCCAAAAGCCCGATTTGTCTAAGATACGATGTTAGCAGTATGAAGAAATATAAATCTCTCACCTTTAGAAATATATCGATTGATATTTGTATGTCTTTTTCTGAAGTCGTCTATTTCCTCTGTATTTGTCTTATATGCCCTGTGAGCAGCTTCTTACCTTCCTGTCTTTGTCTTCTTGTGCAAATATCTATATTTTCCCCAATATCGAATTCTTCCAACAACTGGAAGTGAACACAAAATCTGCAAATATATTATTCCAATCAATTTCTCCAAATTTGGCCAATGGCCATTAAATTTGGCAATGATCTCTCCAGCAATGAATTACTTTCTCAAATGAAATTGCAGTAATACATCAACTACTGCAAATCCACAATGAAGAATGATTGCAACAATACCTCAACTATTGCAAATGGTGATGCAATAATAAACCAGCTATTACATCAACTCTATAGTGCAATGATACCTCAGTTATTGCACAATTCAAACCCTTGCAATAATACAACAGCTATTGCAAGCTTCAGAAACCTTTGTTCAATCTGCAATTAAGCTCCTATAGAAACCCTGGAAGAGTTCCTCTACAACTCCAGCTAGGGTTGATATTTCACAACCGAACCTAGTACCTTAAAGTTGAAATATTCCGAGCCAAATTTTTTCGTTTTTTACAAATTACAAATTACAATCAATGCACCCGTTAAGGTTAGAGGATAAACCAAAACGTGCAAAAGCAACTCTAACCAGAATGTACACCAGGATCCCGATGTGGGCAAGGTGTGAGCATTGGTCAGAGGATCTAAAACAAACTGTTTATGCTGTAACTCTAACCAAGAATGGCGCCGATGATGGCGAGCATATGGTCAGAGGATCTTCTACTCTAAATGCTGAAAGGGAACTCGACGTCAAGTATGTGCTACCCAATCCAATACGGAGTGAGGGGCGACCATATGACGGAGTATTTACAAATATCAATGCATGAAAGAAATGCTGAAAGCTGAAAGGACTCAACACCCAGAATGTGCTTGCTAACCCAGAATGGGAAAGTAGCTACCATAGGGCGGAGATTTATCTATTACAGATTAATACTGAAGGTAGGACTGAGTATTACAAATCATGACAAAGCAATATTAAAGAACACTGGTCAGTACTACTGCCAGCTTACAACAGAGAATTATTGCCTGCGATGTCAAGATATCATATGCTTTTCAAATGGTACATTCAACAATAAATCTGCTACAGGCCTTTAAATAACCTCAACACCAAATCCAAATGAGAAGATGCAGATTTCTGCGGACAGTTTATGACAGATCTGTATTTTTCAATTTTTAACCAGCAACATAGAAATTCACAGAAAGATTCATAACTCACTCCTCTCTTACCCAAATGACCTCAACTCAGATGCAAAACACTACTATAATGATGGCGCCTAAGATGAATGCAAGAAACCAACGTGAAATGCCTTAATTTATTTATGCACGGAATCCAAGATGATGCAGAATGGTACGGCCCAGCAAGAGGGGCGATTCTTTCTTAAAAATCACAGCCTTAACCAAAAAATCTATAACTTAGAGAATATGTTCGCCCTTCACAGACAAAGAGAATGAGACGATACCCAGAAGGAATATTTTTGTATTTTTCAAGTTGTGAGCAAAAACATAAATCTGCTGTATTAAATGATGCAAAATGCTGAAACCCACTAATATGCAAAACAGATCTAATAATGCACAAGCTGAAAACAATGCTCAAAACTAAATGCAAACTCACAAAGCTATCTTAAATCACCACTAGTCGCTGTCTTTCAAGCGAGAAGCAATGCCCAAGCTAGGAGGCCTTCATTCCTCGAAGCAGTTCCAGAGCCAATCCGGCAGCATAACAGTATAGTAAACCAAAGATGTGAAATGATGCTCAAGGCCTCCTTTTTATAACTTCCTGTTGACTTCTCGAAACCCTAAAAATCCACTTTAATGCCAAACCCTAATCCTCTCTCCAAAATGGCGTCCTTTTCCTTTCAAGCTTAATATTGATATTTTAATTAAATTCACCTTGATAAATGCGCCCTCATTTAGCTTGCTTTGACTTTGGAAAATTCAATATAAATTTAATATATCCTCAATGATGGCGCCACCCTTCAAGACCACCTTTTAAAATAACATTAAGTTATTTGACTAGGCCAAGGTGATAAAATAACATTTAAAATATAATGTTATTTTTAAGTGAAATAAGCTCATCCCCCAAAACTGCATTCTGAAGCCCGAAACTGAAAACGCCACTGGAGTCAACTGAAGAGGAAAGTCAACTGCCTGAGACCAACCTGTTTACTGCCAAAAATAGAATTTACTAAAAATAGTAAATTCCTGGAAATGCTCAGAATGCCGAGACGAACATACCACTGCGAAGCTCTCTGAAAACCCAGAAAGAATCCGCCATTGAATCCACCAGCTCTGAGCAAAGACATCCTTAAAAATAGGAAACCCTAATTTTACCTTCCGACTAGCCTTCGGGTTTCCAGTAAAAGGCCAACGGTCACTGGAAAGATCAGGTTCGAGAAGGGGACATTACAAAAGTCTTCAAACCCTCAGGCAATGCAAACCTCAGCTTATACCACGCAAGTATGAGAAGTAGAAATAATCCAAGATATGATCAAAATGGCTTGCAATCAGCTCCTTATAAATAATTTTCATTCAGCTCCAAGAAGCTTCTAGAATAAAATATTATTTTATTCCTTAAGTGACTTTATGATAAAATATTTATTTTAAGTCACTTTATTAAATTAATTAAATATAAAGAAGTCATCTTTTAATTTCACTTTATTGAAATAACTTTATAAATAATTAATTTAATATTTCCTCCAGTTTAGGGACATGACAGAAGTTGGCTAATATATTACTTGTTCTTTCACGGGGCATGACAGTGGTTTATTTCCTTGTTTCCTCACAAGCCATGACAATCTACCTTGCCCAAGATTGCTTGTCCTCAAGCAATCACAAAATATTAGCTTTAGTTGTGATATTTTGATAAGAATTGGAAATTCTAAATCAAGTGATGATTGTTTTGGTTATGTTTGACACTATGTCCTTAAAGAATAATTGTTAGTATTCTTTACCTCGATTTTCTACCAATAAGGTTAATACCATCCTCTAAGGTATGAGGACAATTTATTGTCTTATGTACTGTTCTTTCCCAATATCTCTCAACATGAAAACCAAGATTTTGGGGGTTTCTCTTATTTCATTACCTCAAGGATCCTAGGCAATGATGTGAATTCTTCGTTACCCCTTGTTGAAATCTAAAATCATGATGGATTGCAGGAATGTTGTGAATATCAAGATCCCACTCCTTTGTGCAAAATCACCTTTGCAATAGTGTAAAGGACCTAGATGTTTGAATGATAACTTCCCTTAGATAAAGTATGTTTCATTTGAACAACGTTTGAGGCAAGTTTATTTCTAATGAGAAGCTTATAGTGTTTTTAGTCAAACATTTGTCATTCCCATAGGTAATTAATACTTAAGTACAAATTTATGTGATTGATTAGGTAAATCAAAAAGATGTACAATAGTTGAGCATTCCTAGCAAGCAATAGGACTTAAGTTTATAGGTTTACCCTAATATCCAATTCTTGTCCTATTTTGCAAATCAATTGGAGGTTATTACCCCCTTTTGACCTATCCCCATGTTAGGTACTAAATTTATTTTCATATCTAGGGAAAGTATTGTTTTATTTAACCTTATTTAAACAATATCAATTTATCCCAAAATTTGAAAGG
>VDFB02378549.1:28334-42163 GCA_007258455.2 Sequoia sempervirens | reverse complement strand
TGTTCTTTTAAAAAAATAAAGGCTGGTAAAATTTCATTTTATTAAAATTATTTTCCAATCAGCCCTTGCAGTCGAGTTCTAGAATTTTTTAATTAATTGATTTAAAAACTCTCCAGCCATAAAATCGCCTTCTTTGCAAATTTTTGAAAATATTCTAACTTCAAGCTTCATACAAGCACAATGTCTACTTCAAAGAACGTAGGAGGTGGAGTTAGAAAGATCCAAGTGAAAGAAGTTCTTAGGGAATTCTATCCAGAATCTCAACTGTCATCGAAATGGAAGAAAGTAGCGGATACTAACTTTGAGCAATTCAATGCAATTCAGCACAAGAAAAGGATGTTTGGCACTCAGCATGAAATGCCCACGCCTATTGCAACCAACATGGTTAAATGCGGACTTCACCAAGCTGCAGGATTTCCACCTACAGTTCAGTGCAGTGAGTTGTTGGTTGAGTGCGCCAGAAGATACAATCCATAGACAAGATCCATTAAAGCATCTAACGGGATCACTTTGGCATACTTTACAAAAGATTCAGTCAAAGAGGTGTTTGGTATTCCTCGTCGTCACAAAATGTTGAACAGGACCCAAGAGGAATCACAAACCATGTTCGATCAAGCTAAAGAATCTTGTATGGATATAGTTAATTCCAACTGGATTAAGGAACCGAAGAGGCATCGTTCTAAGCTACCTAAGAGATTGATTTGCACAGATTTTAAAGAAGAATACAGTGACATGATCCACATGTTGAACAGGATTATGGGTACTTCTCAGGGAGCTTTCTTCGAAGTATGGATGTTTTCATACATAGAGGAGGTCGTATTAGGAATGGAAACAATAAATTGGGCTAAATTAATAAGTGACAACATTGATTTCCAGTTAAGAAACTTGGAGAAGACCAAGACATTCTATATGAGTTCCTACATAGTTTACATCTTGGCACGGTTTACTAAGTATAGGGGACTAATTTGCAAAGGGGAAGTTGGACTCCGAAATAACCAGTTTGAAGCATATGATTGTTACCCACAGCTACAGTTGCATTATAAGGACAATTATAAGATAACCAATGACGCCTTCCTCATGTATATCACTCGATTGCTTCAAGGAGGAATTCAAAAAGGTTGTCTAAAGAGGCTATGGTGTTGCTTGATAAATTTGGATCTTGGTTCATCCAATTTCCGACTTTTACATACATAAGAGTTCATGGATTCCCAGATACTCCGTATAAACTCCCTCGGTATCCAGCGGACAAGATTATTATGCTTGAAGTTGCAAGGCAGTTGGCATATGTGGATTCCATTCAAGGGAAAAAGAACAAAAAAGGAGTGGATTTTCCTGTTGCAATTGGGAAAATGCTAGAAGTCTGCCCCTCGTTGCAATCAGCCAAGGCAGCAAAATTAGAGTTACAATTTTATAAGTTTGGCACTTATAAACCAAGGTCTGATTATGATCCATATTTGAGAGTTCACGGGAAGAAGTCCCATCATGTTATACAGATTGAAGACTATTGGTCTAACTTGGTGGATGAATATGGAGTCAGGAAGATGTGGTCTAGAATTCCAATAGACCTTATGAAAAAGTGTGACTTATTCCCCGTTCCTGACCAGGTAAAAGACAATGGAGAATACGTGCATCCTCAATTTGAACAGGAAAAGAACAAGCCTATCTTGTTGCCCAACTGGACACAACCTGAGTTGACTGACATAATTGTATTGATGAAGGACATTGTAGCTTACTCTAGAGAATGGGTGGATAATCAGATCAGCAAATTAAGAAAGTCAGGAAGAGGCAGTTGGAGAAGGTTGTAATGAACCGAACCAATTCTAACCCAAATTTTTTCAAACTTCGAAGATGATCACAACATCACCAAAGTACCCGTTAGGGTTAGCTCAAATCAAACCAGCAATTGAAGGAAAGAGCCTCAACGCCAAGAATGTGCTTTCCGACCCAAGCTAGGTATCCCCTTTTGCCTTAGCACATATTTCACTTAAATATTAATTCATCGAATAAGGCCTCCAAAATGTTTAATTAATAAACATTATAAAAATCACTTATCTCTCCAAATCGTCCTCCATGCCTTAGCCAAATATTTTTCACTTAAAACATTATTTTTTCATCAAATATCAAACTTGCCAAAATAATCACCTCAAATGCTGGAGACCACTACTCAAGTTGACCTGCTAGAAATAGCCATTGCACTGAACTGCTGAATTGTTGCTAAAAATAGCACTGCCAGAAATAGTACTTACTAAAATAGCATACTACTAAAAATAGTAAGTTGTTCCAAACTCATTTTCTCCACATTTTGAGTAGCCGTCGCAACTTACTAAAAATAGTAAGTCCGAAAAAGTCATCTAATTCAGTTGCATGTCACACCATCGCGAAGCTCTCTAAAAACCCAGAAGGAATCCAAAAGCCAAATTGGGAAACTCCAACATGCAAGCCTCCAAAAAGCAGCCGAGAACGCAAGTCAATATCCTGTCATGCATGTTACCTCACTGTGAAGCTCTCCATAAACCCAGAAAGCTTCACCAGACATGCGTTAGAAACTCTCACATGCAAGACCTCAAAACCTCCTCTGAAAGTGGAAACCCTAATTTTCATTTCAGCTTTAGCCTACAAGTTTTCAGAAATAGGCTAAATCCAAACAAAGAGTGTAGGGCTAAATTGGGGACATTACAGTCCGCCCTTCCTAAAATTGCTTGTCCTCAAGCAATGCCACCACAACTCTAGAAGAACTCAAATTGATCCATACCAAAACAAGTACAATCCCAGGGTCCCAAGTTCATCTGAAGGAGGACCCACCATGTCGATGCTGCACTACTTTGATCACAACAGTGAAACCATCGTACCAATGCTGCACTAACCTCCCTTGTAACTCCAAAATGTTACCATCCATGATACTCAAACTGAAAAATCTTAAAGAATTGAGATCAATATCATGCAACGTCTCATGTCCAAGATGCCCAAAGACAACAATATCAACCATACCACTGTCTATCACCATCCTAGACAAGAAGAAAGATAGGCTACTTGACTCAAAATCAAACTCCTCAGCATACCTCCATATGGTAACAAACGGAGCCATAACTGCAAATGTGACATCTTCGAATCTTCTTGCTAAGAGGAAAACAATCCTTTGCAAGAGCTCAACAAACTCATACTCATGTCTCCTCATGGAGCTACTATGCCTCATCTGAATTATATTGATACTACCATGAGGACTACAGAAAACTCCCATAATTCCAACCCTATGAGTCTCAGAATGATGAATCAAGGCATGGGGTAGCTCGCTGTCCTTAACCCATAAGGAAAGTAAACTATCAAAGTTTACATCACAAACCTCCAAAGTGGCTGGAAAACACACTAGAGCCATTTCCATCTGAAAATTACCACTTCTTTGACCGGTAGTGCTGATCCAACTCTCCTGAATGAGGGAGACTCTCCGTGTAAGGTGGCTGGACTGCCTCCAATCAGCAAGCTCGAGTCTCCAAATCTGATTTTTCCTTAGCCAAGGATCACTCTCAAGAGCCACCAACCTTTCATCTCTCCAATCCAAACTCAAAATTTCTCTCCAATCCATTTGTTCATGAACAAATGGGGCCATCAAGTGGTTGGTGAAGAGAAGGACAACACCCAAAGGTCTGAAAATTTGATCACTAACCCACCAAAAATTCCTCTTTCCACAAGCCATAAACTCCATCAACCCAAGTTGAGAATCCCAAGCATGGATACCCAACCGAAAGTGATTTTCAACACACTGAAAAGAGAATTCAACACAACCCCAAGTGCTGGTCAAAACCAAGTGCATACTCATAAAATAGGCATTCCCTCTGATGAACCTCTGAAACCAATCCATGAAAGCTTCAACAACACTAGAGCATGAAACATAAGATGACTTCAAATCCAACTCCCAAAATAGACTAGCATCACTCAACCCAAGGAATGGATTGAGAAGAGTGCAAACACCATGTTCTGGTTCTTCTTCCATCACAAAAAGAGGATTATCATAAGTTTCCTCAACACCCACTTCAAAAAGAGGATTGTTAAAAACTTGAAAGTCATTCCTTTCATCTTGCTGCACCAAATCAGCACATGCAACTTCTGATTTTCTTGAGACACTTTCAAGATCAAACCCCTCTTGAAGACTATCAAGCTCTCCAATCACTTGCTTGATTTCTTCAGCTCTTTGTGCACCCTCTTGCTCCTTGAAAAGTTTGAAGTTATCAAACTGGTCTTCAACCTCCATTAGAGCTAACTGAGTTTCTTTCAACATGTCCTCTGTTGATTCGAGCTCCAGAGTGAGCTCATCAATCATATTTTCCTTTGCTTGGAAAACACCAATGGTCTCCTTTGCAACTTCAATGGTGTGATCACGATCTTCAATCAAGTTTAAGTATTCCGATTTCAATGTCTCCAAGGAGTCTTTGACATGTTGCAAATTAGGGAGAGTAACTTCATCCTTAATCCCTTTTAGTCTCTCATAAAATTGAACCTTCCAATAGAGATCTTCAACCAAGCTATGTGTGTGATAAAACATGGATAGAGCTTGCACTTCCTTGTCAATGGACACCTTGAATTGTCTTTCCCACTCATAAGAATGCGAAGATGGTGAACTATTGATAGGCTGCAACTGAAAATCAGAACCTTGCCCCTTGTCGTTGTTTCCCTCAATGCTGCTCCAACATCCTTGTACTTTACCACCAACATGCGGATGATGGATGATGCTCAATGCCATGGAGATTATCATTCTCTATGATTTCTTCGACTCTCTTTTTGCAATCAGCGTCTTGAATGGAAAAATCAGACTTTGTGTTTGTAAACCTCTTTAACTCTTTCCTCTTTAAGAGCCATATGGTCTTCTAGCTCTTCTCCTTCATCACCGTCTCCTTGGTCAAACATTATGGCAGCATCCAACTTGATCAATGGATCATAATTCTGTTGTTCGGAAAGTTTCTATAGCAACATACTCTTCTTTAGTGGTTGCCACTTCAAAGAGATCATTATGGAGCTTCATTGAACAATCTTCTTCTTCAAAGACACCTCCTCCAAAAAACCACCTCACCACTTCCAACGCAATCTAATTTTTGATCTTCATCTGGATCAAAGGGAAATTCATCCCACAAAGGTTCTTTATCATACCTTGGTGCCAACCAACCCGGATCCCAAATGGTAAAACGCTGATTGTTTTGATCAAAAGAAAAGTACTCTTCATGCTTCTCTTGGAGTGTTGAGTCTTTGAATCGGTCACCATGTAACTCACTTGAACTGATTTCTTCATAAGTCCCTCTCTCCAAGGGCTTAGTTTGATGACCAAACCCAAGTTCACCCATGTCACAAACGTCATAGTGAAGCTGAGAATCTTCAATGTTAGATGTTTTGAAAACTTCATCATCCCTATCTTCTTCGGGACCTTCATGGGAAAGTATGTCGCCAATTTCTTCATGTGGAACTTCTTGGGAAGTTGGGTCAGCAACAAGAAGAAAATCCTTCTTCATCAAATCTTCAAAATGAGTATGCATGAACTCATGGGATTCGCCTCCAATATCACTAATATGTCCTTCATCTTCCTTTTCTTCAACGAACTCATCCCAAACAATAGTCCTACCAACATCTTCCGTGAAGTCATTTCTCTCAAGACCTTCATTGGATGAATCCTCATTGGGACTCAAGACTGTTGTTATGTTCTTTTCACCAAGCTGATCTTCATTACTTCCTATTACATGCAAGTCAAGGGAAGTATTATGGGGCTCTACCCTTAACTCTTCACTTGCCAAGGTATCTTCATCAAGCTCACGTTCATTTTGATGTGATATGTGCACCTTGCTTGTGCCATCTTCAATGCTAGATGACTGATTTTTCTCTTCAACTTGCATATTTGTGGGCTGCAATTCACAAATAGGCACTTCATCTTCTTCCTTCTTTGATTCTTCAACCAAAGCTTGTTCTGCTTCCGTTTTTATCATTTTTCTAATGTGGTCCACCATCTCCGACTTTTCGGGCTTCAGTAACGCCACACAATTCAAATGGGAATCAAATGAAACATTGTACCTATAATCATCTGGCATGTTTTGATATTGCTCACGGAGTTTGGCAGCCTCATGTTCACATTGTCTTTTATATTGTTTGGCATATTCAATGAAATCCCTTACGGCATCACTAACCTTTCCTTCCTCAGATACCATAGTTGAATCTGACTTCTCACGATCTCTGGACCTTAGAAAACGCAACATCTTTGAAACTTCTAAAAGTTGATACTGAACTCAGCTTTGACCTCTGATGTAGAATCTGTTTTCTCTGTCACTCATCTGTCAAGTGAACTCTGTTGGGCACAGGATGACAGGATCTTGGCTCTGATACCACTGTAATGAACCGAACCAATTCTAACCCAAATTTTTTCAAACTTCGAAGATGATCACAACATCACCAAAGTATCCGTTAGGGTTAGCTCAAATCAAACCAACAATTGAAGGAAAGAGCCTCAACGCCAAGAATGTGCTTTCCGACCCAAGCTAGGTATCCCCTTTTGCCTTAGCACATATTTCACTTAAATATTAATTCATCGAATAAGGCCTCCAAAATGTTTAATTAATAAACATTATAAAAATCACCTATCTCTCCAAATCGTCCTCCATGCCTTAGCCAAATATTTTTCACTTAAAACATTATTTTTTCATCAAATATCAAACTTGCCAAAATAATCACTTCAAATGCTGGAGACCACTGCTCAAGCTGACCTGCCAGAAATAGCCATTGCACTGAACTACTGAATTGCTGCTAAAAATAGCACTGCCAGAAATAGTACTTACTAAAATAGCATACTGCTAAAAATAGTAAGTTGTTCCAAACTCATTTTCTCCACATTTTGAGTAGCCATCGCAACTTACTAAAAATAGTAAGTTCGAAAAAGTCATCTAATTCAGTTGCATGTCACACCATCGCAAAGCTCTCTGAAAACCCAGAAGGAATCCAGAAGCCAAATTGGAAAACTCCAACATGCAAGCCTCCAAAAAGCAGCCGAGAACGCAAGTCAATATCCTGTCATGCATGTTACCTCACTGCGAAGCTCTCCAAAAACCCAGAAAGCTTCACCAAACATGCATTAGAAACTCTCGCATGCAAGACCTCAAAACCTCCTCTGAAAGTGGAAACCCTAATTTTCATTTTAGCTTTAGCCTACGAGTTTCTGGAAATAGGCTAAATCCAAACAAAGAGTGTAGGGCTAAATTGGGGATATTACAAAGGTCCTAATGAATTTCCATGTCCAAGCAAGAGGAAGGCAATGATTGAAGATCTCCACACAAAGGAAAAGGAAGCAGCTAGTAAAAGTTGGAAAGTAAGAAGCAAAAGGTGAGTGAAATTCCATCATCTTCAAGTACGTTATCAATCAGAATAATAGAAGAAGCGTCCATGGCTGAGATTGAACCAAACCATGAACAAGAGGCTGAATTTCAAGAGTTTGAACAGCTGGATTTTCTTCAAGAGCAAACCTTCACTGAGTGTTTGGAAGGAGGTGATACGCTGATGATTGAAGCCATGGGAGATATTGAAATCCTTGAAAACAATGAGAAGCTGGGAGAAGAAATAATTTCTGCCTTGAAAGGGATTGATGATGATATTCAATTGGAAGATGGGATGGAATTATCCACTATCCCAGCTTGGTTGACTGAAAGTTTGATGAAGAAATCTAAACCACTAGATGAAGTCCAACCAATTGAAAGCATGTAGAACTTCTTAGAGAGGATTGGCAAAGCTAAAACACCAAAGAAGCTTAAAAAGTATTCTCAGATTATCAGAAATGATGCAGGATCCAGCGTTTTACAAGTTGCAGTCCCAAAAGTTGACAAGCCTAGAGATCAGATTACTCCTATGGACTATGATGTTACAACGTTGGACATTGGGCCAACCACGATAGAACAAGATTTCCATGAGTTAGCAGACACTTCCAAGGCCATCAAGGAGAAGTTTGACAAAACAGAGGAGAAGAATGAAAGACTAGAGCTGGAAAATTTGAGACTTGTAGAGTTCATTCAACAAATAACAGTCCCCTTGCGCCAAGAAGGTGAAGCTTTTATCCCACCATCATCCCTTCCTCCGGAGTCCGTTGACACTCTTGAAGCTATGAGGATCACAAGCCAAGTAACTAGGAGTTGGATCAACCATATCTCAAAACAGATGGAGCAATTCTTGGAGAAATGTGCTCAGACCTATGACAGATCAGCCTTGCTTATGACTGAGATTTTCTAGATTGAAGATAATTGGGAAGACTTCCAATACATAAAAGACAAGGTAATACCTCGTTTGAAGGTTTTAAAAGAAATATCCCTACAAATATTGATCCAAGAAGGTGTTATTGATGAAGGAGCCTCGTATGATTTCAGTAGGTGGTATCATTCCTTGTTGGCAAAGAAGAAGATATATGATGGAATCAAAGAAGAGTGTGCTGTTATACAGAATTCTCTTGGGAAAATACAATTTAAAATCCTCACCTCTCTTGAAGAATTAATAGGGCAAGAGCATCATGATACAAATGGCTTGGATTTGGAAGGATTGAAGAAAAGTGTGACGAATATTTACTTCAAGGAAATGCAGATTATCACGGAAAATCAGCTTGATGACATGTCTTCTCTTTTGACCTTTATGGATAGCTTTCGGAAACAAGAAGGTAGATGGGAAAATACTTTCACTTAGTGCCTTGAGACCTTGGACATAATGGGAGTGCAGCTAGATTCGATGCCAAACATATCAATGGAGGAGCTCGATTTGGTGTTAACAAAGTTTCTTGCATTTGCAGCCAAGGAGCAGGCCAAGGGGAATTGCATTTTGGATTCCCACTTGCTCGAGTAATTTGCAAGGTGTCATTATTTTCCACACCCCAAGTGGTTCGTCCTACTTGTGCCATGTGTCCATGAGTTAGTTATGCTTTTTAGGGTTAGGGTTTCTTGGATTAATCTTGGCCATTGATCTCAAATCAATTTGGGCCGCTGCTTTGTAATTGGGGTGCCTATATAAACCCCACTCATTTCATTCATTCGGAGAGACTTGTGAAATTGTTGCTACTAGTGCTATTCAAATAATGATTTGATTCATAGTTGAGCATTTTTTATTTTGAGAGCTTGCATGGTTTCATATTTCTTCAATAAAGTAAATTAGTTTCAACATTTTTTAGATGAATGAAAGATTGATAGTGTTGAAAATAGTGAAATTAGTTCATACCTTTTTCAATTGAATGATTTTCAATTTGATGTGCAAGGTTAGTCTGAACTTTGAAACTGTTTAACTTGAATTCTATTACCTATATGCATTGTTCGAATTGATGGTGGTATTGTGTAATAGGATATCATTCGTAAATCCCATTGAAGATTGCACCATCTTTGTCTAGTTGTAGTCATTGTGCTTGGCAAAGCAAAGATTGGTATAAATTTCACTATCCAACATTTGTCTCTTAAGTTCATAGGAGTAGTTTAGCATAAGTCTAGTTTCTAAACCCTCATCCTTTTTCCTTTTTTAAAAATCGGAAAACCCCCAAAATACAAGAGCATTCAACATCAAATTAATCTAAATCCCTACTTTTGAGTAATTTGTTGTCCAAGGTCCCTTTGTGAAATCAGCATATCACATCATCCATTGAGCTTGTCCATCCCCCAACTTACGAAACATTGGAATTACCGTATGACCTTTCTAGCAATCTTAGCATACGAGGTAGTTTTTCAAGAGAGGATAGAGCGTCTTTGGACTCTTTTATCTAGAGTGTTCGGTGTGTCATAAAACACGCATCAACAGGTGGCAGTAATAAGTATGAATAAGGATTGTTGTAAATCAGAACATGCCAATTACAACAAATTAAATGTAAATATCAATTTATAGTAGACTTAAAAAAGAAAATTGAAATTACCATCATAGTAGATCTGTAGTTGGACACTATAGTAGAACAGAAAACCTATGTTATCGAATCAGTTGAAAAATACATTTCTGGGTATGAGTTGTACCAAAATTGGGTATAGACTAAATTGCATGTGGAATCTAGTAGGGTTTGGATTTGAGCGGTCAGGTTCATGTGGAAATGGTGTAGGACATACTTGGGTGATTTTGAGATGGATTTGGCAATTTCAAACCAATTCCAAATTGATTCCAATGTCGGGTGAATTTTTCAAGGCAATCTTTTTCCTTTTTGACTGGTGAAACCCTAAATGACCATCCCCAAACACTAACTGACCAACATATTACACATTTTGTGTGTTTAGTGACTCGTAGCAATAGGAAAAAAGACGTTTAGTGTGTCAAATGGGTCGCACTAACAGCTAATAGGGAAAGGAATTGGGGCAGCAAATAGTCAAGGAGTTCGTCTGTACCAAATGGTTGACAACTCAGCATTCAGCAATAAGTTATTACTTAGCATTTAGCAATAAAATTCATGGATATGAAAAAAGAGGATCGAGGATATGCAAGTAATGAGAAGGAAGAACTCCCAAAGTTGCAGTAATTGTGTGTATATAAGGATTGCGAGAAGGAGTGCTAATCAACAATTTTGCTTTGTTTAATTTCGACCTTGATCCCATCATTTGTTGAGCTGTCGCATTTTTTGTTAAGGATTCCTTTGTTGAGATCTTTCTACACTATCATCTATGTTCTACTTTAGCTTTATGTATAAATATTTATAATTTATTTATATTATAATTTTTTTTAGTTTTATGTATAGATTAATATTAATATTATCATTAAATTATATTTAAATACACATATTTACTATTTAGTTGTATATGATATTCATAGAAAAAATATTAATCTATAACATTCTAGCATATTAATATTACCTAAATATTATTATATATATGATTTTATAAATTTTTATATGGATGTATCCAAAACATATCTAGCCCTGATTTTTTTGCCACATTGGCTACTGTACCCATGTGCTTGTATCTGTACGTGATTCCGATCCAATAGCTTAGTGTAAAACACTTCTGATTTTAAGTCTGAATTTTCCCTCAAGTTATTGTTTCTTTTTCTTTCTTCAAATGATCTTCATAGACTCTAACAAATATAGCATCCTTTAAAATAATGTTCTCCCTACCTTGAGGGGGTATAACTTGTAAGTTTTGCTTTCTGCACTATAACTTGTAAATATGCATGCTTTACTCTTTGCATCCAATTTTTTTCTTTTCTCATCATCTATATGATTATGAACATACAAATAACCAAATACTTTCAAACATGTCACTATAGACTTTCTCCCGTATCAATCTTCATATTATATCATTATTTCTTACGCAATAGTTGGGCTCCTATTCATGATATAAACAATCTATTATCTACTTCTGCCGCAAACATTCTGTCCATATGTTTTGCTTACACCATGCTTCTTGCTGTTTCTATTATTGTTCTGTTTTCTTTCTCCACTCCATTTTGATGCAGTGTATAGGGTGCTATTAATTGTCTCTTGATTCCATTCATTGCACAAAACTCATTAAAATTCTTCTGAAAAAAATCACCTCCTTTGTCTATTCATAAACACTTTATGGATCTTCCACTTTCTTTTTCTATCAGTCTTAAACACTTTGAATGCTTCAAAGGCATCACTTTCTTTCTTTAAAAAATTAACTCATAAGTATCTAGCACAATCATCAATGAATGTAATCATGTAGTGCGTCATACCTATGCTTGCCTTGGACATAGGACTGCACAAATTTGAATGAATAAGTGTAATGTCCCCGTTTTAGCTGACACTGTTTGTCGAGGAGTGAGCCTATTATTTCGATCCTCGTAGGCTGACAGATAGGTGCAGAGGATCATCGGAGGCAGTGGCTCAGTGTTTGGTAGCTCCAGTTTTGCAGTTGTGTCAGGTTGGGCCTTCGCAGAATCTTCCAGAGTGCTTTTTCAGAAACTTTCTATTTTTAGAAAGTTAGGTCAGGCAGAAGCTGCTATTTTGGGCAGGGCACCTGGTTCAGCCGGTATGCTCGGAATCGACTCAGTTCTTCAGTTGGATGATCAGAAGGAGAAATAAGACATATTTAATGATTATTAAATATTTAATATTTTGACTTTATATTAAAGTCACTTTATTAATATATTTAAATATTAATAATTAATGGTATATTATAAAGTATTTTTAATACTTTATAATAAAGTGAAAAGTTGATTATAATGAATAATTATTTATTCATTAATTTGGACGCCATTTAATTAATGATTTTTCCTAAGGGGAGAAAAGGTGAAATTAAAACATTTTATTTAAATGATCATTAAAAGAGCTTGGGTCGGATTTTCTCAGAGGCTTATATATTGACTGCCAAAGACAAATCGAACTATGATGATATGATATTCTAATTTGTCTTTTTGCTCTGAGCACTGGAGTTTGCAAACCTTAGGGTTTCTGGCAGACGAACGTTTCTGGAGAACGAAAACTCTTCAGAGATCAGGTAGACTGAGGCTGTGCAATACCAGCTGAAGCTTGCACTTGGTGATTTCACACAGAGATCACAGATTGGACTTATTCAGCTACTTATTCAGTGATTTACAGAGGTATTCATCTGGCAGTATAGGCGACTTTACCAGGGGACTTGATTCAGAGAACAGGCATTTATTCTTTGAGGCCGTACCACTTTATTGGCTGCTGCAACCAGGCCGTACATTTATGTACTTGCAGGCCGTACCATCATTTCTTGAGAGATTCGCCTCCTGTCTTCAGATTCTAGCATTGAGATTTAGGCGCCTTGGTTTACTGGAGACTTTGCATCGAGATTCGAGCCGGGAGATTCATGTCTTCAACCTAGCCGTACCATTTCTTCATTTATTTAATGCAGCTACAGCCGCCATCAGGTTCTTCAAGAAATTTATTGTATTTCATTTTTTATTTCAGATTTCTGTATTGTAAAAGCTCTAGAAAAATAATATAATGGTGCGCCCTTACTCTCTGAGCATATTTGAGCTTAATGCATGAAGTGTAGAATTTATTTGAATTTATTTAGCAATTTCTTAGAGAAATCGCAGCTTTTAGCAATTTTTCTGAAAACCCTCAAAAATACAAAAATACACAAAAACCATCAAAACTCAGCATTTTAGTCAAGCATCGGGGTTGAGAACCACCAGGGTTCTTACAGTGGTACCAGAGCACAGATCTCCTGCCATCCTGTGCTTTCTCAGTTGCTTTTTCAGTTTACAGTGTGCTTTTTGGTTGCTTTTTCATGAGCCGAGAGATTATACATTATACCAAAGGTGTGGGGACAAGCAAAACAGAAGATTGGACAGGTCCACCGATTCCAGAGGGTGAGACAGTGTCAGGAGTGCTTGGTATTCACAGATCTAGCTCCAACAGTAGCGAAAACAGTGTTGCAACCCTAATGGCAGATCGTGAGACTTCCTCAGAGACTCGTAGGGATCCAGGGAAGGCGCATGCAGAGGGTGATATTACCGATGAGGAGTTTAGACGGAGGCATGATAATATGATGGACATGATGTCTCAGTTGATGGGTACCATTAGACAGTACACGCCCATACAGCCTCATTACATACAGATTGGTCAGACGAGTGGGACTGCACCAGTGGATCAGCCATTAGCATCAGCACCTCGGCAGCCGTCACCGATCTATCAGGAGCGTAGGCCAGGCCAGCCTACTTTCTTACCTAGGGAGACTCCACCTCAGACTCCAGGGGCAGAGCATCAGGGGCAGCATCAGGATTTCAGCCACATAATGGCATGTCAGTGGCAGACTTGACGAGATTTCACGGTGAGTACATGTCACTAGCACCTGAGATCCGGCAGGCACTTACATTCCATGAGTTTATAGATGTTTATAAACCCAGAGGAGGAGGCAGATCTGACCGCAGACCCC
>VDFB02378549.1:0-25109 GCA_007258455.2 Sequoia sempervirens | reverse complement strand
AATATTTAATATTATGAGCTTGGGTCGATTTTCTCGTGAGGCTTATATATTGACTGCCAAAGACAAATCGAACTATGATGATATGATATTCTAATTTGTCTTTTTGCTCTGAGCACTGGAGTTTGCAAACCTTAGGGTTTCTGGCAGACGAACGTTTCTGGAGAACGAAAACTCTTCAGAGATCAGGCAGACTGAGGCTATGCAATACCAGCTGAAGCTTGCACTTGGTGATTTCACACAGAGATCACAGATTGGACTTATTCAGCTACTTATTCAGTGATTTACAGAGGTATTCATCTGGCAGTATAGGCGACTTTACCAGGGGACTTGATTCAGAGAACAGGCATTTATTCTTTGAGGCCGTACCACTTTATTGGCTGCTGCAACCAGGCCGTACATTTCTGTACTTGCAGGCCGTACCATCATTTCTTGAGAGATTCGCCTCCTGTCTTCAGATTCTAGCATTGAGATTTAGGCGCCTTGGTTTACTGGAGACTTTGCATCGAGATTCGAGCCTGGAGATTCATGTCTTCAACCTAGCCGTACCATTTCTTCATTTATTTAATGCAGCTACAGCCGCCATCAGGTTCTTCAAGAAATTTATTGTATTTCATTTTTTATTTCAGATTTTTGTATTGTAAAAGCTCTAGAAAAATAATATAATGGTGCGCCCTTACTCTCTGAGCATATTTGAGCTTAATGCATGAAGTGTAGAATTTATTTGAATTTATTTAGCAATTTCTTAGAGAAATTGCAGCTTTTAGCAATTTGTCTGAAAACCCTCAAAAATACAAAAATACACAAAAACCATCAAAACTCAGCATTTTAGTCAAGCATCGGGGTTGAGAACCACCAGGGTTCTTACAATAAGCTCCAACGACCAGTTTGCTCTCCATGTGTTTCCAGGAAGCTTGTCACTACGGGGTTTTCCAATTGCACAACCCTTGCACATCCTTTCCTTTTGCTTGAATCTTTGCTAACCCATGTACCAATTTCTTTGAAACAACACGTACAATTCCTTAAAATTAAGATGTCCATACCTTTGGTGCCATAAGCAGCTTGCATCCTCAATAGTAGCATAAAAGCATTTGAATCACTTGCTTTGATTCTCAATGGGAACATTCAGTTCTTTTTCATCTCTACTATAGCAATCATTTTCCCTCCTTATCTATTATCATAGATAGTACAAATCTTATCATCAAATACAAGCTTAAGTCCTTTCTCAACTAACTGTCCTAACACTCATCACATTATGCCTTAGTTTTGGTGAGTGATATACATCAACAATCTCTACTTTTCCTTGTCAAGTGTTTCCACAAACTTAAAGAACTTTATCTTTTTTTGATTGGTAACACAGGGATTTTTAGCCTAGCCTGAGCCAAGTGAGGCCACAAACAAGGGACCTCTTCATTGGCATGAATGCACTACATTAACGCAAATAGTCCAAACTTGCAAGCTTAGTAGCCCAATAGGGGTAGAAAGCCTGGGAGCACAACGACCCAATGAGGGTTTGGAGCAAAAAGACATGGGCATGAATACCAACAGATTCAATGCGAAGGTTCAAGCCTATGAGCACATTAGATTGGTGAGGGCACAATACTTGTGACCACAATGGCGCAACAAAGGTTTGAACCTTGGTGGCTACAACAACAATGCTACAATTTAACCATCACACTATGCCATGAACGGCAACTTAAAGAACTTTACTATCACCCAATCTTACTTCACTTCACAAAAAATTCATCAATCTTTAAAAATGCTTCATGAACAACCTAAATCCAGAAACCATACCTCATTACTTGTGTTTTAAATTTTGCTACATGAAAGAGAGTAGTGAATTTCATCTTTACCTTGCTTTGGACCTTCATTTGTATTCCTTGTGCATGGATTGCTTTTTTTCCTTCTTTTGAATTCTTCAGTCGATTGCCTCTCTCAATAACACCAAATTTCTTGCAATAGCAACACTGCATTGGCTGCCTTACTGTATTAAATCTGCCTCTGCCTCTTGAGAAACAATGGCCTCTAATTTGTCTTCTTCCCCTAGAGCTAGAACCAAACCCTTGATATGAGTTCTCCCCTATATTGCCTTGAGGAAAACTAGTAATTGCTCCTTGATTATTATTGATCTTTGCCTTTTACATAAGTGCTTGATCTAGACCACCTATATACTTTACCTTCTCTTCATAAGTATTGATCTGAACAACTCTTCAACCTTTAAAGTATTTAAATCTTTGCATTTTTCTAAAGTACTAACAATATGCATCCCTTTGGGTGCAAGAGATCTCCAGATCTTCACGACCACATCATCTTTCACTATTTCACTATATGTTCTCATCTTATTCACTATATTTGTTATTCTAACACAATAATTTTTAACTTTTTCATTGCTTTTCATTTTAAGTTCTCAAAATTTATTCTTGGAGTTTGAAGCTTTGCAGCCCTTGCCTGATTTATCCCTTGATGTGAACTCTCTAAAGCTGTCTATGCTTCTTTTTGTTAAATTTAGTGATCAGATTAAGTGCACAGAAAAAAAATAATTCAAAATCAGACACAATGACACAGCAGATACCCTGGGAAAACCCTCCTCTTGAGGGAGAAAAACCCAGCAACAAAGATCTCTCTTATATATATAAACAATGGCAACCAATCTCTTTACAATGAGGCCAATCACAAGGCCAATATTCAGTACCAACTGTAAATGCAAGAACAGAAAATTACTGTCACTCCTTAAGGTTCAATTCGGCCTTAGAGGAATTCGCAATCTGCCCTTGAGGAATTCACACTTGATAGAATTCACACTTGATAATATTCGCCTTTGATAATATTCACACTTGAATGGAATGAATCGAACTTTCTTGATGATAAACAATGAGAGAGAGATGTCTTATATATACAAAATGGAAGGTCGTCACTCTTTAAGTTAAGTCGGCCATCAAGGAGGGAGATGCCTTTTCATGAAGACGCATCCAAAAGGCAAGAGCCAGCCACATAAGAACTCGTGCTTCCTTGAGAGATCACGCCACTTCATTAACATCATGTCGGCCTTTGATAACAATATATTAAATAATAAACTATGTTACCGGATTCGCTAGTATAGGCCCTGGGTTCGGGTCCGGTTCGAATCGGGTCCGGAATTCGGGTCCGGTTCGATGCAATTCGCCCTGGGTTCGGATTTTGGACTGTGGGTTCGGCCAGGGTCCGGACCCATGACTGTGGGTCCGGACAGGGTTCGAAAATTTCGAACCCGGGTTCAATTCCGCGCCTGGGCGCGTTTTTCCAAAAAAAAATTCATTTTTTAATGATTTTCTTGACTCGTTTTTGACTTTTAGGGACTTTTTTATTAATTCTAACCCTAATACTTGCCTCAAAAACATGAAATAGGTAAAGTGAAACTCATTTACCAATATGTGAATGAGAAAAAAGAATTTTTTGCCTCCATTGCTGAACTTTCTCTTTTGCTTGCACAAGCTGGAATAGACTTGAAGGCTGATCGTAGATTGTTCAAAGTTGATTGTTGTGCTATTCCTAAGCACTTGCAAGTGTCTATTCGTTGCTAAGAAGATCGTAGAGCAAGATTTCTTCAAAAGAGGTAGGTTCTTTGAAGTTTTTGATTATTTTTTTACATTAATTTTCACAAGTGAACTTCAATTCTTTTGTTTTACTTTTCATTCCTCTAAATGTCTATAACACATGTTCAATTTTTTCATTTTTTTGAAATTAATTAAGTCTTTTACTTTCAAATTCAATGAATCAATACCAAAATTTCAATATGTTGTGCCTTAGGTATTCACTATTCCGTATTACAATGGCAACCGGTACCTCCTCAGGCTCAATCCAATCTCGTTTCAAAATAAACCCAGCCTCTTCCCTTTGGAAATATGTAGAAATGGTTCGGCAACTTCTAGGTGGTGGAGGATATATTTGGATTTGTAGTCATTGCAATGTTCAATATTCGAGCTCATACAGTCGAGTAAAAGGGCATTTGTGCGGGATCCCTGAAACAGGCATCAAGAATTGTCCAGGTGAAGACAACGAAGGCATTCCAAAAGATATAGTGTTGAAATATATTGCTGAACAAGAAAAGGCAGACCAAAAAACAACCAGTGGTAAAACAAGCCATCCTTTGAAGAAAGGATCTCGATCCATGAAACCCCCTACACCACCTTCTTATTATCCACCTATAGAAAGCCATCCATTTATGGACATCCCTCAAGAGCAAACCATGCCCTCTTCAAATAAAAGATCTAAGGGACCGTTGGAAGCTTCATTTCAAAATGAGGCAAGAGAGATTGCTGATCAAGACATAGCAAGATGTGTCTATGCCAATGGATTGGCATTCAATGTTGTTCGTTCACCATATTGGCAAAAAATGGTGAAATCTATTAATGAGGCCCCAAAGGGGTATAAGGGCCCAGGTTTTGAGAAGGTGTGTTGCACCTTATTGGAGAAAGAGGTGAAACATGTAGCAGACTCTTTGAAGCCCATAAGGGATTCGTGGATCAAAACAGGGGTGACCATAGTTTCTGATGGATGGAAAGATGCAAGAAATCGCTCATTGATCAATGTTATTGCTGTGTCCCCTAAAGGGGCAATGTTTTTGAGAGCAGTGGATTGTGAAGGACAGGTGAAAGATGGTCCATTTATTGCTGACATCCTTTGCCAAGCTATTGAAGAAGTGGGCCATCAAATGTTGTGCAAGTTGTAACCGACAATGCCAAAAATTGTAGGGCTGCTGGGTTATTGGTTGAGGAGAAGTATCCACACATTTTTTGGACACCTTGTGCTGTCCACTCCCTCAATCTAATGCTACAAAAAATTGGATCCAAAATTGAATGGATCAAACAGGTGTATGCCAAGGGCGAAGACATCCAAATGTTTGTCACCAACCACCATATGACGCAAGGAATATTTAGACAATTCTCTAAATTGGATTTGTTGAAGGTAAGTTAATTCTCAATATTTTTAATTTTTTGAATTTTCTTTAATTTTAATTTTTAAATTTGATTTTTATATTTAAATTATATTTTATTTTAATTTTGATTTTCAAACAGGTTGTCAAGACCCATTTTGCCTCCAACACAATTGTGTTGAGACGACTTATAAAGGTTAGTGAGGCACTATGTGCCATGACAATCAGCCCTAATTGGGTTGTATGGAGGCAATCTAGCAATGAAAGGGCAAATAGGATCAAGCAAAGGGTCCTAGATGATGGTTGGTGGGATCGTGTTGAGTATCTCGTCAGTTTCACCAAGCCCATACTGAGCATGATCCGTTACACTGACTTGGATAGACCTTGTTTGGGCGAAGTATATGATGGTATTGACTCAATGATTGAGAAGATGAGATCCATCATCAATGCAAAAGAGGAAGATCCTGAAGAAAAATTCTTCAAAGAGCTATAGGAAATCATGGTTGATAGATGGAACAAAATGACCACTCCCTTGCATCTTCTCGCTTTTGCATTGAGTCCCAAATATTATAGCCCTGAGATACTTTCTACTTTATCAAGAGTTGCTCCATATAGGGATGGTGAAGTGGCCCAAGGGTACAAGGCAGCAATTAGTAGAATCTTCATTGATCGTGACCAACGTGATCGAGTGAGGGTTGAGTTTATGGCTTTTGCATGCTCTGGGAGTGTTGATCAGAATATGGATGCTCTTCGAGACCAGTGTAGGGTGGCTGCTCATAGTTGGTGGTACTTCCATGGGCAAGAATACATGCACCTCCAACCTATTGCAATAAAAGTTTTATCCCAAGTAAGTTTTATAATTTATATTTGTAATTTTAATTTTAAATTTTAATTAATAATTTTGTTTAGTTAATTTTTGTAACTCTTAACTATTTATTAATTTAATTTGGTCTTAATAGGTTGCTATTTCATCCTCTTCTGAGAGGAATTGGAGCACATACTCCTTCATCCACTCAATAAAACGCAATAGGCTACATTCAAAAAAGGCTGAGGACTTGGTGTATGTGCATTCAAACTTGCGCCTCCTTACACACAAGGATAGTTCTTACAAAGGAGACACAAGGAGGTGGGATATTGAGCCAGAGCAGCTTGACTTGGATGCTTCCACAAGTCACTTCGCTGCACTTGATATTGATGATGACTATCAGCCTGAAGCAGCTACTACTGAGCATGAGAGCGGTACTGTTAGTGCTAGTGGCAGTGCTTGTGCGAGTGCCACTAATGTTATTTGTGGTTCTACACAAAATTTAGCATCTAATGATGCTGATGATGCTGCTTTTTTTGATGACCCATATGATTCAGATTGATCAATGATCAATAATTAATAATTATTAATGGCTGATTGTAAACTTTAATTTATAATTCTATATCATGACATTTGACTTTTGAGTATAAAGTGGTGGTGTATTTTTGCTATGTTATTTGACTATTAATATGGTGGTGTATTCTGAACTTAATTACTGCTGCAAATATGTATATATTTCTGATTTTTATATGTTTTTGTATTAAAGAACCCAAAATGAACCCAAAACGAACCCAAACCCAAAAAAAAAAAATCCCGAACCGGCGAACCGGGTTCTCGAACCCGAACCCGAACCCAAAACCGAACCGGTAACTTAGATAATAAACAATAAGATCGCCTCTTAAGAAATCATGCCTTCTTGCATAATTTGCATCTCTTAATAAATGCTTATTTATCAAAGGAAATGACTCTTCATTAAATCGTGTGTAATAATTAAATAGATGGAGGCTCCATTTAATTATTATCTCCATGAGATACGTGCTGGAAAACTCGACCGATGCTGCTCTAAACATCAACACTTTTGATGTCTTGCAATCCACAATTCTTAGATAAATACTTGGATCTATTGCACTCTTAATATAGAAAAAACATCTAAACATCCTTTTTCTCTTCTTCTTTCTTCTCTAACTTATTTTTTGTATTTAATGCATTTCAATCTTGAAGTTTAGCATACCTACTTGCTATTATATTCTTTCCATATTAATACTCTTTTCAACTTATCTCTCCAATAATGAAGATTCTCACCTTTAAACTGTGGAACTAGCACGGTACTATTGTTAGCTGCCATTATAGCAAACCAAACAAAACTAAGATTTTCTCTCGAAGTCTCAGGATCTTGTGTAATGTCCCTTACCTGTCCGGTTCTAAGGTTGCTTGAAGGTTGGAGGATTTGGATTCTCTATTCCCACCCAAATAGGATAACTTTGAATGAAGACCTGCATTCACCACATGCATATATATATCCACATATCTATATGTTATCCTTAATATCACATATCAAAATCAGATACAATCACAAATGCAAATTAACAAGCAAGAGGAGTGCCATGGGTGGATCCGCCTTGAAGCCCTCATGTTAGGCATGGGAGGTTCACCACAATCCTCCTTTCCCTTTCCCAACGGCTTAGTACTTGCATTCTCCACTCATGGCAACACCTTGGAAGACACTCGCCCTATTAGGAGAAAGGAAACATAAGGTCCATAGTGGCCTCAAGCCTACCACCCCTCCATGGCCGCAGTGGAATCATAAGTGGGGTTTTTAGGCACCACTCACCCATGGTTCGCCCTCCCTAATAGAGTACAAGCACAAAGAAGACAATCTTTGTACAATCACATGTAAATGCACTTATTATCATTTCATATATATTCATTATGCTTGGATAGTGTTAGCATGAACATTTCAAATGAGATGCACTATGGAAAGATATGAAGATGCATAAGTAGATGTATTCCTTGCATTATACTCATGATATTATTCTATAACAATGAAATGCATTTTATCAACTGAAAGAATTTATATCAGCAAAATCCCAATGCAGTTATATGATGTATTTTCTTAAGTTGTTATCTCATGCTTATTTCCTTAACAATTCATCAGAATGAATTCTAACAGTAAACAAATATGCACAGCAAGGAGAATCAAATATCGAAGAGCATGTCAATGCAGTCTAAACTACTGATTTCACTTTAAGGATCTATCTGATTTAATGCAATTAGAACTATCATGCTTGAATGGATTCATTGAGTGCAATGCTGGCGATGAACGATCTATATATGCAGTGGCCCAGAAGATAAGCTAATGTACAGTTCCTATCAAAGTCGTCATCTTCTTGGATTGACGTGTTATACAGAAAATTTCTCAGCAATTCAATTGTAGTAAAAGATCATCATGGATGGCATAATAGGTGTAAATAAAGAGTGAAAGACATAAATTTAACAAGCATCATTATGCTGATAAGATATGAGACACCAAGGCTAAGTGACGTGGGTTTCACCTGTAATTGCGGCTGGCTGGGAAGTATCCTGTTCGCTTCTCTTTTCTGATTCACACACCCTCCCTTTCTCATGCATCTATCTCTCTTATTGCTGCCTTGAGAGGTGAGACGATGTGTCCGTCTGTTGGGATGTGTCTTCAAGATGAATCGCATCTTTTGGAGAAAGGTGCGATTTGGGTTTATGTTAGATTAGTTTAATTCATGCCATAGGTAATTAAATGTAAATAAATAGAAGTATATAATAATCTTTTAATATTTGTTTTGTTTTCCCTTTTGTCTATATTTAATCTAAGTTACCGAATCGGGTTCGGGTACGTGGGTTCGGGTACGGGTACGGTGCGCCGATACGGCAAAAAAAAAAATTTGGTGTGCGTTTGGGTATCCGTACAAAAACATATAAAAATCATAAAAATATACAAAATAATAATTAGATTTATATTTATTATTTTAAGATTTAAACTTTAAACTTTAAAACAATTAAATTAAAATACTAAAATAAATTTATTTATTTATATATAATAAAATTATAAATGTTAAATGTTTAATAATAAATAATAAATATTTGTTATAACTTAAAAGTTAATACTAAATAAATAAAATAAAACTGTGTATTACTATATTATAATATATATTATAAATTTATATTCTATAAAAACAATATTATTAAATGTTATATTATTTATTAATATTATAATATAAATTATAAAACAATATTAAAATTAAAAACCCAACACTATTATAAAGTTATAAATATTAAAATTAAACTCATAGTTTAGACGCACAGGAAAATGGTGGACGACAATGGTGGACAAAATCTCGAAGGCGTCCATTTCTGCTTCCGCGACCGGCAAATGTGTCTGATTCTGCTACCCGCGCATGTCGTTTCTCCTTCTGAAAGTCGCAGAGTGAACAAGCAAAAACAGCGGCCAATATCCCAAGCGAAGGGTTATTTGCTTTGACATTCAAAAATCGCATGAAGTTTGCTGAAACTGCACCGGAATCAATGGAAAACGCCACGTCACGAAGAAAAACGGCCGGATTCGAGAAAAAATCGCATAAATTTGTGGAAACGTTTTTAAAAAAAAAATAAAGAACCCTGCCCGAATCCACAGCGTTTTGATGGCGTATCAGTTTTGGTACGTACCCGTACCCGGAATCGGCAGGGTAAAGGGCCGA
Source organism: Sequoia sempervirens (assembly GCA_007258455.2). Classification (NCBI taxonomy): domain Eukaryota; kingdom Viridiplantae; phylum Streptophyta; class Pinopsida; order Cupressales; family Cupressaceae; genus Sequoia; species Sequoia sempervirens. The sequence goes on along the minus strand of VDFB02378549.1, from coordinate 15,667 downwards.
TTCCGGTAACATAGTATTTAATATATGTCTCCTTTTGAATTGAAATACATGTAAAAGATGAAGATATTTATGCACTAAAGAAATGTCATTCTTTGGGGTTATGACATCTTGAACTTTGGTGAAGGAGTTTCAGATCTGAACTTGTCCAATGTAGTTCTCATCTGCACTAATAAACTCGGTTCTTATAAAATCTTTCTTTGATACCACTATTAGAAAATTATTTAGCAAACCACCTTTGCAGCAACAAAAAACATTTACTTGTAGTATATAAACATTTACAGCAGAACTAAAAAATATATATCAGACGTGTATCTTCAAGCAATACTGGAAAAACACATGCTGGAATCACTGAGCAGAAATTAAATACTGCAAAATAATTCTGAATTGTCTGCTGCCCAAAAAAAATTAAAAATAGTTTTCTCCCCCAAAAATACAATTAACATGCATGTTGGGGTTGCATGAAACTGAAGATTGTACAGTTTAATAGCCTATAACCTCCAAAAACAGGTCAGTACTAAAATAAACTCATATGAGAAAACAGCGACTAAACTTCTGAAAACAGCCAACCAATTTATAAATAAGAAAACCTAAAATTAATTTTTAAGACAAGCAAACGGAAATTGCATGAACTCTCCTATTTCAAAATCCTAAGAATAGAACTTGGTCTGCTTGAAAACTAGACTAAACTCTTAAAAATTAATTCTTTGACTGCTAGAAAATAGAACAGCATCTGCTATTTTTAGTTACACCTAAAAGTAGATCTATTAAAATTAGCTAACTGTATGATGAACATTTTGCTGATTTGACATCAAAATTTTCTACAAGGTCATCATCTTCCTTTCTTATAGAACAACACATGCACAAAGGAAGTAGGAAATAAGGGATGTGAAACAGCAATGATTGAGGTGAAAACTTAAAAGACATGTTGGATTTGGATCAACATGAAAGGTAGTGTTATGCCCTGTGCTTTGCATTGCCCCCAAATATATGAGGAAAGACACATTGTGTAGATAACAAATAAAAGATACACAAAAAGGAAAATGACATATAGTGGAAATGGAACATAAATGAGACCTAAAATATATGGGTCAACATAAAGATGTAACCATCTTGATGTTTCGCATTGTCCCCAAATACTTAGGAAGGGAAAGGATTTATAGACAAGAAATATTGTCCCCTCACCATTTATTAGCATGTAGCTAAGGGTAACGTGCATCATCCACTATTGTGGGGGACAGTAATAACAAGACATACATACAAAGAGCAAAAACAAATAAATAACTAAAGGGAGAATTATGTCACTGAGTTACTAGCCAATGACATTTGTATAATGATCAATATCATGAAGTAGGTCATCATCCTCAAATCATTCGCAAGGAACTCAGCAAAACATACCAAATCAGAGTCAACCATTAAAATAAGAGGCATAGATACACAAACAATGCTGGCAATAAAGATAGAAGAGAAGGGTGGAATTTTTGCTGTGGATTCAAACATGCCATCCCCAAGAAGTGGAACATGGATCATGGGAGGTGCTTCCATATCAATAATCACCATTAAATCAATAGGAGGAATGGGGGGATTCAAAATGAAGAGAACTAGTAACAAGTGCAAGAAAATCACTAGAAACTACAGTGGTAAATGTGGGAGGAGGTATGGAAGGATCCTTAGGAAGAATGGTATTAGTAGTAGATGCGGGAGATCCATAAAAGACTGAGGGCTCTACAACAACAAAAGGTAAAGAAAGGGATGTTGTAGGGGTAATAGGTGGGTTAGGAAAGAGATTGCAAGGTCAGGAGGGGTAATCAACTTATGTTTGGGTTCTACTAGATTAGGTCTAGGGGGCAAATTGGGGTTTATGCTTAGGTTTAGGAGAAGTAGGGTGGTAATGGGAAGGAGGGTTAAGGATGGGAGAAATTTTGGGAGTAGGGCAGGAGAGGTAGAAGGATGGAAGGAGGGGGGGATTTTGGATTGAGAAGTAGGAGGTGGTTTTAGTTTAGGCCAAGCTGGACGAGTTTGAGGTTTGGGTTGAGTAGGAGGAAGAATGGAATGCTAGGGTTGTTTGTTTTTATTTTGATAATGGGACTAAGGCCATGGAGGGGGTCTAGGAGGACGTGTGAAGGAGTAGAAGGAAGGGAGGAAGATGTTGTAATATCCCTTGCCTAAACTGATGTGTTTATGTGCTCAAGGCATATTGTCAAACAGTTTGCATACAAACTCTTTGCTTGCTGGTCTGAAGTTTCAGTCCTAATTATGCTGCTGGGAGTGATGTCAAATGTGATCCAAATGCTTGCAAATGATTACTAAGATAGCTAAGTGAAGGAATTAATGTAAATGCAACTCTTTTTGACTCTTTTGAATGCATATAGGTGACTGAAACAACTTACAATATGCAGCTACAGCAACTAGGAATTATGTCAAACACTTTGATTGCAATCTAAGATGGCATATGTGCAATTATGACCAAGTGACATTAACACAAACACTTGGTATGCAACCTAGAGTATGGGAAATGAAGCTACAGCCATAGACATTATATCAAACACTTGCTATGCAATGCTAAAAAAGACTTTAAGCTAGAGACATGAAGACAAACAATTGCTTTGCAAACTGAAATGGAAACCACAGCAAGTACATAAAGGCAAATGATGCGATGCAACCTTATGACTCCTTTATTGAATGATAATTTGAGTACAATGCTGATATGATAGCCAAAACACTTGGCTCCACAATGATAGTTCAATACAATGCTAAAATTTGATGAATGACAACCTACAGCAGCACCTAAACAAATGGATTTTAACAATGCAAATAGATTTTGAGAACATGGAATAAAATAACAATGGAGCTGAGATGAAGATCCACTGATGAAGCAATGGAAAATTCATCAAAATGCACAGGAATTGACCTTGAGAATGCCGCCCTTGTTGCTGATCAGAACTTCTGATAATAAATCTTTTGCAGCTTCTTAATACTTTCAAATGCATCAAACATCATTGACAAGATCTCATGGATGGAGCGCTCAAACCCTATGAAGGAATTGGTGCCAAAACAAACCTCCACAACCAAAATCGTCGCTCCCAGCTATGACTGTCATAAAATATCAAAATATAATATCTTGCAAAAATCACTCCTAAAGATGATGAAATGATAAACCACAATCAGCAATTATTCTCCAAATCGAATCTCCACAAATTTGGCCCTTGGCCACAAATTCAATGCAATGAGAAGTCTAAAGTAACTCCTCCAATCTGCTGCAATAATTCAGATGATATTTCACACCCTCAAAATTGCATAACCAATGAGATTTTTTTCGTTCCTAATGGCTGGAAATGGCAGAAACCCTAGCTAGCTCCTTCACCAAACAAGTTCTTCAAATCAAATAACAATTCCTGGATGATGAGACAATGGCTGGCCTCACCTATTTATTCTTTTTCACCAAGAGGTCGGTCCACAATCTAGAAGCTTCTAGAAATAATATAATATTCTATTATATTTACACTTTATTATATTAATATAAAATATAGCTCATAAAGTGCAAATATGATATCCAACACAATATGTTATCCAACGATATGTTTTCTAACATGTTATGTTATCAAACAATATGTTATCGAACATTCAACAAGTCATAAGAAACCTTTGATTAACTCCAAAATCAATGAGTAGAAGCCAACAGCTGACTGGGTAACTGCCTAAAGAAGACCCACTAACCATGCTCCTTAGCCTACGAGGGTCAGGAATAGGCTAACCTCTGAATAGTGACTCTCATGAAAATGGGGACATTACAGATGTCTAAGCTCTCATTTGGTCATGACGTTGCAATCTTAGGCATGGGAGGGCAAATAGACATCTCCTGTTTGCTTGCATGATGATGGTTTTGTTCTTTATAACATTTATATAAATCAAAAAGTGGCATGATGCTCTCATGGCAAGCTCAATGTTTTTCTATAAAGCAATCAATGGAAAAGTTTCCCGACTTAGAAAGTGGCTGGTACTCACGATGTTGCACTACAATCACCTCATCATTGTGTACAAATTTTAAACCTCAACCAGTTCTCTATTTTCCTTTTCTAGCCTCAACAATAGCGCATAGGAAAGCTTAGAGTATGTGAACTCTAGTGGAGGTGTTAATGGTGGTGTGCAAAAAGAAAATGTGTGAAATACAAACTCAAGGAGGTATTCTATTCTATAGTGGCATATTAGTGTAATGGAGAGAGAAGGGTTAATGGAGATCATAGAATGTGGAAAAAGATCAGTGGTGTAGGAATAGGAAAAAGAATCTAAATCTAAATGATGAAGGTAATGGGAAGGGTTTGGAGCTAGGGCATCAAAAAGGTAAAGGGGAAAATAGAGGAAAGTATGGTCAAAGGGAAGAGATAAGAGGATCTATAGAGAGAAGAATGGAGTGAGAAAGGTTTCAATGGAGATCTAAGTTTTTGGTACAATGGAAGCTTCAAATCAGATTTCTTCAAATCACTTGTTTGCTACTCTGCATAAAGATGGAGTTCTCTTTAAACACTTGGAATAGCTTGAGTGACAAAAGGGTGAACTTGTGAGAGCAAAAAAGATGAGTGGAACAAGAATCAACCCTAACAAACAAGGATAAAACTAGGTTTATAGGCAATCCCGAGTGAGATGATCGTTGAAATTGTACTAAGTTTTAGGGTTACAGCTGCTGTTGGAAATAAAATAAAGAATTTGAACACTGACACAAGTGTTTGAGGACATTGGTGTCCCAATAGGTTCGGCTATTTAAACTTCCAGAGTTTCCTGGGGATGAGTTCCTAAGGCTGTTTGTCTAGTTTTCATACTCCTGTGATTGGGAGAGAGGCCAGAAAATGGGCATCTAAATATGACTAGGGGGATGAAAACCAAAATGAGTGCAAAAACATAAGGTGGAAGTTTCAAACTAGTCAATTTTTTACTCTTACCAAACAATCTGTGAAGGAATTGTAGTCTATCAGGGGCATTCCTTGATTGTAAATCATCATGTGATGGTGTCAACCTAGGACAATCATTAATATTTGTGAAGGAAGCTTGTAGATCAACCTAGATAGTGATATTATTTAACTCATCCACCTCAAGTCCTACAAGAAGCCAAGAATCCATTACTTCCAATATAGGGAGTTTGGTGATGGGTGGAATCAAAGCTGAAATTCGATGGCACAAACACTAGGTAGAATGTTTTGTCTAATAAATTAATTGTCAGTGGATCTTCTTTAATTGGCAAGATCACAAACAATTGTACTCATTAAACATTGCATATCTTACCTGCCCTTTAAACTCATGCTTGGTGCTACCACATATTCTGTGATGTCCCCTTCCTAGTCAGCGCAACTGAGTTTGAGGTTAGCCTATCATTCTGATCCTCATAGGCTGACAATAGTGTGTAGAGGATCATCTGAGGCAGTTACCCGTTGTTCAGGAGCATCATTCTTTCAGTTGATTTAGGTTGGGCCTTCGCAGAATCTTTCTGAGAGGTTTTTCAGATACTTACTATTTTTAGTAAGTCAGGTAGGCGGAAGCTGCTATTTTGGGCAGGGCACCTGGTTCAGCTGGTTAGCTTAGAGTCGACCCAGTTCATTAGTTTGTTGATCAGATGGAAAAATAATTGAGCATTTAATGATTATTAAATAATTGATATTTTGACTTTATGTTATAAAGTCACTTTATTAATTTATTTAAATATTAATGATAATGGTGCATTATAAAGTATTTTTAATACTTTATAATAAAGTGGAATATTTAACATAATGAATAATTATTTATTCATTAATGATGGGGCGCTAATTATTTAATATTTTTCCTAAGTCCATAAAAGGCGAATTTAATTATTTATTTAAATGATTATTAAAAGAGGCTTGGGTCGAATTTTTCAAAAGGGGTTATATATACACTGCCAGGACAAATCGAACTCTTATGTGATGATTATTCAATTTGTCTTTTCTTGCTCTAAGCATTGAAGTTTGCGAACCTAGGGTTTCAACAGACAGTTGATTTTGGAGAACGTTCCCTCTTCAAGATCTGGCATACTGAGATTGTGAAATACTAGTTGAAGATTGTCGTACTTGGTGACTTCATACAGAGGTTGCAGTTGAGCTTACTGGATCGATTCAGGAAAGGATTTACAGAGCATATTCATTAGTTGATTGGGGCGACCTATCAGAGACCATTCTACAGAGATTTGGCACTTCATTTACTGAGGCCGTACCATATTTAATGCTGCTGTTGGGCCGTACTTTTCTATACCAGCAGGGCCGTACTTTCTTCCACAGGAGATTACGCCTTTGTTTCTCAGCTTTTGTTCACTGGATCTTGTGCGCCTAGGGTATTTGGAGCTTTTGCATCGATTTCAGGGTCTGAGGATTGATCTTCTCATTCAGCCGTACCATTCTTCATTGTTTCTAGCGCCTGCAAGTCTTCAGGTTCTTTTTTCAAATAAAAATATTGTTATACCCTTCTATGGTCAATTTTATTTATTATATGAGTTCTGGAAAATCAATAAATGTATGCACCTTCATTGGAGAGTAATATTGATGCATATATATTGTCCATTAATTTATTTAGAATTTTTAGAGCATTTTATATCAAAATCGCAGCTTATTATTTATTGCTAAAAATCATCAAAAACACAAAAAAATACAAAAACGAACAAAACTCAGCATTTTCAGTCAAGGGTTTGGGTTGAGAGACACCTACTACCATCCCGTGCTTTTTCAGTTGCTTTTTCAGTATACAAAATGCTTTTTGGTTGCTTTTTCATGAGCAGAGACATCATTCATTATACTAAGGGTGTAGGAACAAGCAAAGTCGAGGATTGGACAGGTCCACCTATTCCTGAAAGTGAGACAGTCTCAGGAGTATTGGGTATTCACAGATCTAGCTCCAATAGCAGTGAGAACAGTGTCACAACACTGATGGCAGACCGTGAGATCCCTGCAGGGTCACTTAGGGATTTAGGGAAAGTGCATGCAAAGGGTGATATTACTGATGAGGAGTTTAGACGCAGGCATGATAATATGATGGACATGATGTACCAGTTGATGGGTACTATTAGACAGTATACTCCATCCCAGCTGCACTATATCCAGATTGGACAGTCGAGCAAGATTGTAGGCGTGGACCAGCCTTTAGCATCAGCACCACGACAGCCATCACCGATCTATCATGAGCGTAGGCCTAGACAACCTACATTCATATCTAGAGAGACCCCACCTCCGACTCCGGAGGCAGAGTAGCAGGGTCACCATCAGGAGTTTCAGCCACACAATGGCATGTCAGTAGCGGATGTGACTAGATTTCACGGTGAGTACCTATCATTAGCACCTGAGATCCGGCAGGCATTGTCTTTTCATGAGTTTATGGATGTTCATAAACCTAGAGGGGGAGGTAGATTTGACGGCAGAGCTCCTCAGCACTAGCAGCCACAGCCATAGGTGAACAGGGATTTACAGTATGCAGTTAGCAAAATCACCTTGCCATACTTTGATGGTTCAAATAAGACGTCAGTGAGGTCTTGGGTCCAGAAGTTGGACAATTACCTATCACTGAGACCTATGCAGGAGGACGAGGCCATTAAGTTTGCTACTTTGCATCTTGATGGGTTGGCGCATGATTGGTGGCATCATGGCATGTACACACTTGGCCATCATGCAGTCACTACTTACCAAGAGTTCACCAGCAGGCTCATAGAGCGTTTTGACAAGAAGGATCCAGAACTCTACTTCAGAGAGCAAGCTCAGCTCAGACAGACAGGTAGTTTGGATGCTTATGTCAGTGAGTTTCAGAAGGTTTCAGTCATGGTGACAAGCATTTTAGAACGGAGACTTGTCATTCTCTTTGTCGAGGGTTTGATGGAGCCTATGAGAGGTTGGGTCAAGGCATTTGATCCTCCTACTCTTCAGGAGGCCATGAGGAAGGCACATAACATGGAGCTTGCAGCACCTCGCAGCAAGTTCACTTTAGGCTCGACACCATACACGAGGCCTAATAGGTCTTTTGACAGGAATAGGCCCTTTGACAGAAGGAGGGATCCACCCGATCCTAAGAGACAAAATGCACCACCCTTTGACAGAGAAACACTGAATGATTTACGGAAGAAAAAATTGTGTTTCTGGTGCAAGGCACCCTATGATGAAAAACATGTATGCCCTCTTCGTCCCAAAGTGAAAAACAATCAGATGGAGTGGTTTTATGAGGGGGAAGAGCAATCTGATCTGTCAGACCAGCAAGCTGATTCTGAGCATTCAGATGATGATAGGTCCGAAAATGAGGGTGAAAATGAAGGAGGAAGGAAGCTATAGGAGGCACATTTGACTAGCCTTCAGAGAGATGGGTCGTTTAGACTCCGTGGGCTCCTAGCAGGTCAGAAGGTAATCACTCTACTCGACACTGGTGCCACTCATAATTTCATTGATGCACGGTTGGTAGAGAAGCGTGGTATACAGACAGAGGAGATTGAGGGTATCCGAGTCAAGGTGGCTGATGGGTACACCCTCAAATGTGACAGAAAGATTACTGATCTTCTGATGCGGTTGAACAACTATGAATTCAAGACTAAATTCTATGTTGTTAATATGGGAGATACTGATGTGGTGTTAGGGATGGCATGGCTTCACGATTTGGGTGAGTTCACACTCAATCTACGAGACATGGAGATGAAGTTCAAGGTTGATGGGAGACCTCATGTCATCAAGGCCATTAGAGACAGTAATCTGAGGATGGTTTCGTACAAGCGGATGGAGAGACTCATACGTCATGACATGGTTGACTAGGCTGCAAAGTGTATGTTAATGCCAGCACAACAGGAGCAGCAGAAGGGTGAGTACCACCCAGACATCCAGATACTAAGGACTAAACACTCCAAAGTGTTTAGCGACATTCCACCTGGTAGACCTCCAGACAGAGGCACTGAGCATATTATTGAGTTGGAGGAGGGCGCAAAGCCCATTATGATTACACCCTACAGGCATCCGAAACGGCTCAAGGATGAGATACAGAAGACCATCAATGAGTTATTGGCTATGGGGCATATTAGACCTAGCAAGTCACCTTTTGCTTCATTGGTTGTATTGGTGAAGAAGGATGGGTCACTTCGGATGTGCATGGAGCTACGCCCGTGACTCAATAGAGGGACGAATTAAGAGCAGTCGCGATACGCATGCGATGAGTTGATTACGATGAGTTGCGGTGCTATCTTCTTCACCCGAATTGATTTGAGATCACGGGTACCACGGTCGGATAAAGAGGCGGGACATTAGAGAGCGTTTCGAGTGCCATTGCGGTCACTTTGAGTTCTTGGTTATGCCTTTCAGTCTAACCAATGCACTTGCCACCTTTCAGGCTACCATGAACAGGGTCTTCAGTTCTCAGCTGCAAAGATTTGTATTGGTCTTCTTCGATGACATTACGAGGTATCTGATGGAGTCATGGGAGGAGCATTTAGCTCACTTAGACATAGTTTTGGGTATCTTGGATGAGGAGTCCTTTTATGCCAAGGAATCCAAGTGTGAGCTAGGCATGGAGGAGTTGTATCTGGGGCACATCATCAGTGCCAAGGGAGTGAGTATGGACCTTGAGAAGGTCCGAGCTATAGTTGAGTGGCCAGTACCTGAGAACCTTATGCAGCTCAGAGGCTTCATTGGGTTGTGTGCTTTTTACAGGAGATTTGTTAGTGGGTTCTCATGTCACGCCGCACCCCTTACTGATTTGACAAAGAAAGGGGCTTTCACTTGGTCACCACAGGTGCAGGAGTGCTTTGACAGGTTTAAGGTGATCATGACTTCGTGTCCAGTGCTAGCATTACCTGACTTTACAAAGTCATTTGATTTGTTTTGCGATGCTTCAGGGGAGGGCATTGGTGCTGTTTTGATGCAGGAGAGGCACCCTATTGCTTTTGAGAGCAGGAAGCTTAGGGGTCCTGAGAGGTTTCACAGCATTTACGACAAGGAGATGTTAGCCATTATGCATGCTTTGGCTAAGTTCAGGCAATACTTGGTTGGCAGCAAGTTCAGTGTGCGTACAGACCACAATAGCCTGAAACACTTCCTTGGACAGCGAGACCTAAATGAGAGGCAACAAAAATGGGTCAGCAAACTACAATCATATGATTTTGATATTACTTTCATTAAGGGGAAGCAGAATGTTGTAGCTGACGCCTTGTCTCACAGACCTTAGTTGAATGCTATGGCACAAATTTCCGAGGATTGGAGGCATCATATCATTACTGAGTATGCTAAGAACCCATGGGCTTCTAGCATTATTGATGGGACAGAGCAGGATAGTAGGTACACTGTCGTAGATGACTTGATCATTTACAAGGGGCGGATTTTTTTGGTTCCTAGTTCCGAGTTGAGGGCTACAGTTTTGAGAGCCTTTCATGATCTTCCTATCGCGGGCCATCCCGGGTACCTCAAAACATATAAGATGGTTCAGGAATGGTTTACTTGGAAAGGGCTGAAAACTGATGTTCTACAGTATGTTCGAGAGTGTTCTGTTTGCCAGCAGAACAAGCAGGAACACACATATCTTGCTGGATTGCTTCAGCCACTTCCGATACCTGACAGGAAGTGGGAGTGTTTATCAATGGACTTTATCACGGGTTTGCCGAAAGCCCAAGGTAAAGATTGCATCTACGTAGTGGTTGATCGGTTGACCAAATATGCACACTTCTTCCCGATTACTACTACATTCACAGCATCGCAGACTGCAGAGCTCTTCTTTAGAGAGGTATTCCGGTTACATGGGTTGCCTCGGATGATAGTCAGCGACAGAGACAGTCGGTTCATGAGCAACTTTTGGTAGGAGTTGTTCAGGCTCTGTGGGACCGAACTGACACCAAGTACCAGCTACCATCCGCAAACAGATGGACAGACGGAAATTGTCAATAAGTGGGTGGAAGGTTACTTGCGCAATTACATAGCTGGACAGCAGAGAGCTTGGGTGAGGTGGATATACCTCTGTGAGTATTATTATAACTCTACTCACCACATGACGATACAGATGACGCCCTTCGTGGCATTGTATGGGTATGAGGCGCCCAACCTTTTGGATTTGATATTGAGTGATAGCAGAGTGCCGAGTGTAGGAGATATGATGCAGAGTCAGCAGGACATTTTGAGGTCTCTCAGAGACAATATCCAGTGGGCACAGAATCAGCAGAAGCAGTATGCTGATCAGAAGAGGGTTGAGAGTTCCTTTGTAGTGGGTGATATGGTATATCTTATGTTGCAGCTGTATCGTCAGTCTACTCTGCGGAAGAGTGGTGCGGAGAAGTTGAAACCTCGTTACTATGGTCCATTCCATGTTATCAGACGAGTGGGCGAGGTTGCATATGAGTTGGACTTACAGTGAGATGCTTGGGGAGTTCACAAGCGTGTTTCCGCGTTCTCACGAAGAAGGCGGTAGGTGGGCGCCATTACCTCTCCGGATTCTGCCCACCCCTTGATGATGAAGGGGAAATTGATGCTAGTACACGAGGGCAGATCGCCAGGATGAGAGAGACACCTTGAGGTGTCGAGAATATCGATCAAGTGGAAGTTGCAGTTGAGGATGCTACATGGGAGTCAGGGAGATTTCTGACATCGGAGTTAGAAGTTGCTTGAGGACAAGCAATTTGAGGGGAGAAGCGGTATGTGATGTCCCCTTCCTAGTCAGTCTGTTTGGTTGAGAGTTAACTATCATTCGATCCTCTCGTAGGTATGAGTTGTATGTAGAGATCATTTGGCCGATTATCCGGTGTTCAAGAGCATCATTCTCTCAGTTATTCCGAGTTGGGCCTTACGTAGAGTCTTTGAGAGAGAGTTTTTCAGTTACTTACTATTTATAGTAAGTTAGGCAGGCGGAAGCTGCTATTTTGGGCAGGGCACCTAATTCAGCTGGTTAGCTCAGAGTCGACCCAGTTTGTCAGTTTGATGGTCAGATGGAAAATAATGGAGCATTTAATGATTATTAAATAATTGATATTTTGACTTTATGTTATAAAGTCACTTTATTAATATATTTAAATATTAATGATTAATGGCATATTATAAAGTATTTTTAATACTTTATAATAAAGTGAAATATTTATTATAATGAATAATTATTTATTCATTAAAGTGGGACGCCATTTATTTAATATTTTCCTAAGTTAAGAAGGGCGCATTTAATCATTTATTTAAATGATTATTAAAAGAAGCTTGGGTCGAATTTCTTAAAAGGGGTATATATACACTGCCAAGACAAATCGAACTCTTATGTTATGATTATTCAATTTGTCTTATTCTCTCTCTGAGCATTGGAGTTTGCGAACCTAGGGTTTTAGCAGACAGTTGATTTTGGAGAACGTTCCCTCTTCAAGATCTGGCATACTGAGACTGTGAAATACCAGTTGAAGATTGTCCAACAACGTGGCTTTATCCAGAAGTCATACAGAGCATCATAGTGAAGTTTCTCATTCAGTATTGGTTCTATTGTTCATCAGGAAGAATCGCCTTTTTCAGAGTATCAGTTTTTTTGCTTTTGGCATTTAATTCTTGAGGTCGTACCATATATTGCTGCTACTGGTTGGGGCCGTACTTCTGTACCAGCAAGGCCGTACTTTTCCTTCACAGGGGAATACGCCTTCTTTCTCAGCTTCTTTCATTTGGATCTTGTGCGCCTAGGGTATTTGGAGCTTCAACATTGATTTCGGGGCCTGAGGATTGATTATCTTATTTAGCCGTACCTTTCTTCATCTGTTTTGGTGGCTACAAGTATTCAGGTTCTCTTTTAAATAAAAAATATTGTTTTACCCTTCTGTGATCGATTTCATTTATTATATGAGTTCTGGAAATCAATAAATGTATGCGCCTTCATCTTCTGAGCAATATTGATGCATATTTATTGTCTTTTAATTTATTATGAATTTTTAGAGGATTTAAGAGCAAAATCGCAATTTCTTATTTATTGCAAAAACCCATCAAAAACACAAAACAAACACAAAAAAAACAAAAATCAGTATTTGCAGTCAAGGGTTTGGGTTGAGAGACACCTGGTCTTGTTGTGACCCTTTTCACACATCGCCCCATTCAAGATGGGGACCCCTAATTTTTGCTCCATTCTGGTCTTTTTGGCTTTGGTTTTTCTCTCTGTCTCTCTCTGTCTCTTTTCTGATGTCTGCCCTTCGAGGATTGTGCTCGTCATTGAGTTTAAACGTGAAATTTGGCCAAGTCTGAAAATTAGGGTTTCCATCCTTTTGGTCAATCTGAGGTCGAACGAAGTGAATAAATTGAAAATAGAGCTTGACGTTGTTGTCAGTATGCTTCCAGCAGGCTTCCACTAAAATTTCATCAGATTCTGACAACTGACTATTTTTAGTAAGTGTATAATTCAGGGCATTTCATCAGCACTTTCTAAGTTTTAACAGTCACAATGCATTCAGAACACATCAAACTGCTCGTGCGCAAAATTTGAGCTGAAACCATCAACTTACTATTTTTAGTAGTTCAGCTTCCGAAGCCAATTTCAGGGCCTAGATGCAGAGTTTGTCAACGCATGTCTGCATATTCCTTCTGGGTTTTCAGAGACCTTCGCGATGATGTAACATGCAAAGTGAGACGACAACTTTCAGAGTTCAGCCTTTAGAGGCTATTTTTAGGGTTTGCATGTCAGGGTTTTCTTTGCATGTCTGCGTATTCTTTATGGGTTTTTCGAGAGCTACGCAGTGATATGACATGCAAACGGAGATAATCACTCAATAAGGAACTTACTATTTTTAGCAGGTGCATCCCGGCAGCCGCCTCCCAGCAATTCAGAATCACGAGCTGATCGCAATGCAACAGGAACGAGAACAAACAGAGACCATTTGATATGCATGCAGAACAAATTAGGGTTTCCAGCTTCGGGACCTGAAAAGAGGGTTAAAAAGTCAGAATTTTCGAAAACCGGTGTAAACCACCGCGATCAGCATCTTTCAAGCTATCTGCTAGTAAAATTTGAGGGCAAACGGGTCATTTTGGAAACAGGCTAAAAATAGCAAATTAGCAGCATGCGCCGATGTCGACAGGCAGGTCACGTGGTGAGGAGCGCCTCATTCGAATTTCAAATCAAACGGAGTTGTGGAGGTATCAGAAATGAGCAATTACTATTTATAGTAAACCACCTTCAGAAATGGGCTATTTTTAGCAGGTCAACTCAGAATAGCAGTGTCAACAGGTTGATGAAGTCGTGAAGATCCAGCGTTAGAAATTTTGAATCATTCTGAGCTTCAGAGATGCAAGAATTGAAGGACTTACTATAAATAGCAGGCATGGATGAGCTGGCAGAAGAAGGTAAAATGTCTAAGTCTAAGTTTCATCCTGCAGACACCACCAAATGCGCCATGCTTGCCTTCAAGATGATCGAAAATATTCTATGAAATGAGTTCATCCTCTTGCCACCTCAAAATGCGCCTAAGTTGGTGGAGTAGAAGCATAAAAAAATTCTAAGGCAAAAGTTCATCCTGCTCCTATGGCAAAATGTGCCCACCCTCAAGGAGAAAGTTTAAAAATATTCTAAGTACAAGTTTCATCCACCCCCTATGTTGAAATGCGCCCACATGCTAGCAAGATGCTAAAAACTTTCTAAGGCAAGAAACTCGCCCTCCACCCTAGGCTAAATGCGCCCATCCTTCTCAAGAGCTGAAATGCGCCCAAGTTCACAAAAGGTCAAAGGAGTCAAAGGATTTTCATCCTTCATGAGGTGCAAAATGCGCCCAAATAAGGGCATGTCAAGACAAAACACGGAGGGAATATTCCAAAAGGTGGCGTTGCAGATTTTCATCCTCTTAGACATGTAAAATGCGCCCAAATGGGGCCATGTGAAGACAAAAGCAAGAAGGTCAAAGAGGTCAACGAAGTTTATCCTTCACCCTTGCCTAAATGCGCCCATATTTCAAGCTTCATCCACCTCACTATGTGAAATGCGCCCATGAAGCTAAGAGGTCAACAAGTCAAAGCAAATCAAAAAATTTCTAAGTAAGAAAAACTCGTCCTTCACATATGGCAATATGCGCCCATCCTTTGGCCTAGTTCATATGCGCCCAAGAAGTCAACAAGTCAAAGTTCTAATCCTCCATACATGCTTAGATGCGCCCAAGCAAGGCCAAGTGAAGAGAAAATCTAGGAAGCTGAAAAGTCACAAGAGGGCGTGGTAAACATTAATCCTCCACACATGCTAATTTACGCCAGAGGTAAAGGGTGAATAAAATATGCTAGGCTTTGAAGGTGGTGAGGTAAAATGCAAGGTGTGGTGAAAATAAAGTTGATCTTAGGCGTTAAAAAAATGAAGATGGAGAATATTGGCTAGGCGTTGGAAATGTGTTTTCCTTCCTCAAGTGTCATATGCGCCCAAGTGTGTAAGGTGGAGACTTGAATAAAAATTTCCTAAGGCATGGTGGAGTTTAATATTCACCTTCAAAATGGGATATGCGCCAAGTGAAAAATGATATTGCCAAGGAATGACAATTGCCAAGGTGGTGAAAATAAAATAAGCTAGGCGTTGGAAGTGGAGATGGAAGATACTACTAGGCGTGGTGAAGTTAAATGTTCCTCATGGTGATGAAGTGTGCCTAAGGTTTAAATGGAGAATATTGCAAAGTGATAAAATTTTCTAAGGCATTGGAAATTGCCAAGTAAAAAATAAGACATGTTAAGTGTGATGTGCT